>JAQFZQ010003024.1:0-11893 GCA_034696005.1 Glomeris marginata | reverse complement strand
TTGCAACATACCCTGGAAAAACTAGCATTTGATTGCCACTAATTTAGGAACATTGTCTGAAAATTTGAGGCCATTTGCAGCATTATTGCCACAGATATGTATTATTTTGTTTCACACCTTTAAAGGTGAACTGACATGGCTTTGTAAGGTACCCTAAAACTTAATTAACTTACATGAAGAAAAGCAATACAGAAAGTGCAGAAACCTCCTAACTTAATTACCCCTCGAATTTCAAGTGCAAATAACTTTCTTTTTCTAATTTCCACAGAGATTTTGTTGTAATACTTGATTTCAGTTCACCTTTAATTTAGGATTTTTGTGTGTTTTCAGTTGAATATCATGAAGTTGGTTCGGTTACGGCTGCGTCACGCGAAGACCTTCCTGGAAGAGTTCCCGGACTTGAAGGTGATCCACTTGGTGAGGGACCCGAGGGCCCTTTACGCATCCAGGAAGAGTCTACCATGGTGTTCCCAGACCCAATCTTGCATAGACCCCAATGTCTTCTGCCCTTACGCTATGCAAGAAGATGCTTTCGTTGCCCAAGAACTTCGGGAAAGTTACAAGGACCGCTTTCTGGAAATGAGACACGAAGATGTTGCATCTGACCCCAGAGCTGCTACCATACAAGTGATGAAGTTCCTGAACAGGCCGTGGGACCCTCTTCCAATGAGGGTTGACCGGTTCCTCAGCACGCACACCAAGACTGCCGTGTCGTCGTACATGCCGATGATGTACCACAACCTGAACAGATGTAATTTATGAATTAATATCATCCCATAGTACTAGCCATTTTGGGGGTTAATCAGTTATAATAATCAATTATATAGTAATTTGTAATATTTATATATATTTTGTACACATAAAAGTTTTTAAAGACACGGCACGTGTTGTCGTTAACAATTTTAAAGGGGAACTGACATGGTTTTGTAAAGTAGCCTGAAACTTGAACCTACACGAAGAAAAATCATGAAGAAAGCAAGTGTGGGAATTAGGAATATAAAGTGTTTAGCATATTCGAACCTCCTAACTTAATTACCCCTCAAGCTTTAGAGATAAAGCTGACACCATTTTATAAGCTACCCGAAGAAAAACTATGAAGAAAGCAAGTGTTGCTATAAAATCTGTGTGGAAATTAGAAAAGAAATAACATAGGGATTAAAGTTCAACGGGGTAATTAAGTTAGGAGGTTAGCCTATGCTCTCCAACCTCCTATCCTGCAAGCTTATCCTAAACGAAGTCCTGTAACAAAATATCTGTTGAAATTGGTAAATAAAAAAAATATTAGGGATTAAAATTAGAGGGGGTAATTAAGTTAGGAGGTTCGCATTTGCTTGCCGACCTCCTATCAGGCAAACTTTATATATTTTACTTGCTAATAACTTGTCTTTACTAATATCCACAGGGATTTTGTTGATTACATTTGCTTCGTTCACTATTATCCTTCGTGTAGGTTAATTAAGTTGCAGGGCAAATTAAGAAACCATGTCAGTTATCCATTGATTTAACCGTTTTAGGTTAAAATTATTAATTGGTAAATATATAAATGCAACGTTTCACAGGTAAAAGTTGTGTTTGTATTTTGGCAGTTCGCAGATTCAATCCGCCGCAGATGCAGATCGACGCAAGCCAAAAGAGACGCACCATCTACCATTTCGTAAAACGTGAAGGTGGTATTAACAATGACCCTTATTCCACTAGAAGAGACTCCCAGAGTACAATAGACAAGTGGAAAATGTCTTTGGCACCTTCGGAAATATCACAGTTGCAAAAAGTGTGTTACCCGGTGTTAATTTATTACAATTACGAGCTCGTCCAGAACTGAGACTTTGAAACACTTGATCATTTATGGGACACTGACAGTGCCTAAGATTACTTCATTTGGGTGTATCAACTGTTGATCTACTCTGATCAACTGGTTTTATTTCCACGCTTGGGTCTGATCAGCGAAACAAGTTACCGGTGATTTACGGTTAAAAATAAACATCTTTTCCTCTTTTTTTAAATCAAGAAAATAATGTTATTGCATAATTATGTTTTGCAAAAGAGATAATGATAATTCATCGTTATTTTGAACTTGATAAGTTAAATTTACAGTGGAATTTTCAGCATTTTAAGTTATCGCTGATTTCGGATTATAAGTTGACGCGGCAGAATGTATTTTTATATATGTATATATAAGCTGCTGCTGTTTTAAATATTATAATATATATTTGTTTCTAGTTTGCAATTTAAATTATGAAATGAGCTGGGAAAGCTTGGTTATCATTGTACCTGTACTTTTAAAAGTTTACGTGTGTTTCGAATAAGACGCGACGCACTCGAGATTTTTCGCAAAGTTGATTTTATTACTCTTGCTTTTATTTAATTGTCAATTTGTGTGAATACATTGCACTATTTTTATCAATAATTGCAAGGGATTATATTGATGATTGGAAATATTTTCTCATTCTTTCGGCTTCTTTCTCCATTTCATCTTGCGAACGCGGTTTCCGTTTCTCCTCTTCGCGTCCTTCTTGTAGCTGTTAAAACCCCAAAATTGCTGTTAACATATATGAAACTACAAACGTGTTTTCATTTATTTTTGTCCTAATGTCAAGTTTAATTGAACAAGTTTTAAATACAGACCCATTCGTGAATATCATCATTGCGTTCCAAGTCTCCGCTCTTTCTCGGCACGATGTGCAAATGGACATGCTGTTAAAAACGTGTACTGTTACCATTTGGAAACAAATGTACATTACTTAACAACTAATCCAACTCCTTTAAATGCATTATATTACTATTTAAACTCAGCAACATTCTTTATGAACGTCCCCTTGGCTATTTTTTTTATCAATGAAAACAGAAAGACTTGTAATTTAATAATATTGTTATTGAAATATTAATTATTAGTTATCAGTTATTAATAACCAATAATCGATTATTACATTGACTGATTGGCCAGCTTCCGGTCCATCCTGAAGGGCAATGTTTGCGGAAGTAGTACCGTATTCCTCCGATAGGGCGCGCTCGATTTTCCTCGCACTTTCGTAAATGTCGGCCATTTCGAGTCGCGAAAGTTCAAAGAAACGTTTGACTGGCCTTTGCGGCGACAATACCATGTCTAATATTCATTTCGGCGAGTTAAGGTAACATTTTTTGATATGTTAATCTGGTTTTTCTGTGAATTCGTGCTATTGGTCGAGGAAATTCGAACGTCGCCGATTCAAATATTTGAATTTTCTCTAACGGACGTTTTGAAAGGATACGGCCAGGTAGAAACGGCTTCAGGTTGACAAAGGCAACTGTTAGCGATGTCCTGTAGAATATGCAGGAAGCTGGAATGGTGTGTTCTCCGAATTTAAATGGTTTCCACTCGTTTATTGGGATTTCTGAAATTGTAATCAGTTTTTATAGAAGAAATTACGATGCCGTGATATGAGATTTGTAAGTTTGCGAAACAGGGAATTGTAATTATTGAACGATTCTACGATTCGCATTCAATATACATCACATCCTTTAGCTAATTAAATATGTAATAAACAGGGTTCATACCATACTCAGGGAAACCTGGAAAACTCAGGGAATTTTTAGACACTTGTCAAAAATTCATGGGATTTACCAAAATATTGCCAAAACCTGGGAAACTCAGGGAAATTGATATAAATATATAACAAGAAAATTGAATGTGTCTTAAATTACAATTATATAGTAAAATCTTTGCAGTAATAAAACTAGATTATTTAACTTGCATAGAATATGCTCTGGGAATTTTGCCTAAGCACTCTGGAAAACTCAGGGAAAGCGGTAATCACAGATTGGTATGAACCATGTATTGGTTTATACTGTCTCCAAAATTTGTTCACCTTTGGCATAATCTTCGGTTTGCAATTGATACAAGTCGTGACGGCGGTGACTTCGCACGGGCAACTTGTCGCGGACACTTTTCACGTATTCCAAGTCAATCTCTGCAAATGCCACATCTTCCCCTTCCTTGCAACATGCAACAACACATCCCCATGGATCAACCACCTAATAGAAAAATTACAGAAACACAGTTAACATATTTTTTATAATATAAAATGTAAGATGTACTTCACCATGGCGTGTCCGTAAGAAACCCTTTTAGAGTTGTGTTGACCCGTTTGAGCTGCAGCTATCACATAGCATTGATTTTCTATGGCACGGCTTCTTAGAAGAACCTGTTTAAAAAAACGAGTTGAAAACATTTTGATGGGAAGGTTTTTTAATAGTAATTTTTGTTCTTACTTCCCAGTGGGCCATTCCGGTTGCCTGAGTGAACGCGGAAGGATAAGTCAAGATGTGAGAGCCCCATTCTGTCAGAAGGATGGATTGTTCGGGGAAACGAAGATCATAACACTTTGGAGGATGTTGTAAAGGTATGTTTTGCAATCATTAGCATGCTTAAAATAAGTAGGCTGATAGCAAGTCAGATTAAGATGCGGCACTCGAAGCCGTGACTTTCATGATACATGATGACTGATGTTTCCATTTAATTAATCTACTGAAAGTAGAACAAAAACATTAAGTAAATGTGTTAGGCTTAGATGAAATATGTAATTTCCAAACAAAAACTGTTAATTATTATCTGTATATGAACATACATGTCTGAAATATATTTGAAACTGTGCGTGTTACAATTGTCAAATATTTACGAGTAAATTGTAAGTAATTTAGCAAGTAATATGTGAGGATCCCTAAAATCATATTGCACCTGGCCTTGAACGCCATCCTCAAGGTCGTTTATTTTGTATCTGTTTAACCATTGTGGTAAGAACTCCAGTTGCAATTTGAAAGTTGTAGAGCATCATTAAATCAGCTAAATAAAATACTTTTATTGTATTATGTAAGACAACTCACCGATTTCTATTGCAACAAATATAGTACCTAACAAGCAAATACAGT
Organism: Glomeris marginata; assembly: GCA_034696005.1. Classification (NCBI taxonomy): domain Eukaryota; kingdom Metazoa; phylum Arthropoda; class Diplopoda; order Glomerida; family Glomeridae; genus Glomeris; species Glomeris marginata. Next base: position 6,988 of record JAQFZQ010003024.1, on the reverse strand, counting down.
TCAATGTACTGAATGCCAGGCAGGGAAGCATCTGCATGACTGCGTGTAAGCATTCCCAGTTCAATGAAAATTTTAAATAAATTTGGGAGTTACCTCAAGAAATACTAAATGTACTCTGTTAGACTGATTTGATGATGCTCTACAACTTTCAAATTGGAACTGGGGTTCTAAAAGCAACGGCTTAAAAGGTACAAAATGGACGACCGCAAAGATGCAGTCCAAGATCACGCACGATATGATTTTAGGAATCTTCATGTATTGTATATTCAGTCGTGAGTGTTCAACAATAGTAACGCGCACTATTAAATACTTTTAAGGGGGCCCGTACTTCTCGTTCAACCAATTTACAGGGTGGTGCATTTGTCTGGCTACCCGCGCGCAACGTAGGCATTACGTTTTCGGTAACTTCGCGTAAGGATACAATAGTTAGCCCAACACGTCCAACAGGAGTTTCAACGGGTGCTACCAACTGTTTTCCAGGTACCACGTAGTTGGACTCCTGTAACTTCTGTCCTGATGGCAAAGTGACGTCGAAGAGATGAGCCTTCGAGTACTTTGCCACGATAGACCCTTCCGCGTCAAGGATAACATGTGAGTTCAGAATCTTGTTTTCAACACCGTTAACCTGTACCAAAATGGCGTTTCGTGTATGAACTTGCCAAAATATTAAGTAAGAGTTTGGCAGTGTACTTTTTCGTGAAATCCTCCCAAGGATAACCATAGACCGGTGTCCTTGGCGAGCTCCTTGAATCGGTTCATTATGTCACCGTTAACAGTTTCTGACATTTGAATGGTATTCTCTGTTGAGTCTGCAACGTAATCAAATGCTTCCGGCAGAAATACCATCTGTAACCATTTCCTTATAAGGGAATATCCAATTGCCATGCAATTTGTTTTGTTGTGGGGGTTGGAGCATCATACCTGAGCACCCCTAGCCTTGGCCCGGCTGATGAGCCTTTTGCAAGTGATGAAATTGTTTTCTTTGTCTGCCGTTGATGTCATCTGGCAAACTGCCACGAGGGGGCGCTGCAGTGTTGCATCCCGCAGTGCCATAGTGCCACAGTTGCTGTGAGAGACATAAAAGAAAGTTTGAGAGGCCGTATCCAACCTAAATAAACTTATAAAAATCTGTATAAAAACTTAAAAAACATAATAAAGACCTAAAACCTACACAAGTCTATAAAATCTAGCATATAAAACTTGTAAAACCTATATAAAACTTGCAAAAACCTACATAAAACTTGTAAAAACCTACATAAAACTTGTAAAAACCTATATAAAACTTGTAAAAACCTACATAAAACTTGCAAAACTTACGTAAAACTTATATAAAACTTGTAAAAACCTATATAAAATTTGTAAAAACTTATATAAAACATATAAACACCTACACAAATCTATATAACACCTATAATAACCTATAAAGACTTATAAAAAAAATTTAAAACCTATGAACAGATTGGAACCTATAATTATTGAGAGAAAAATTGTGATTCCATAAGAAAATTGCTATTTAAGACCTCTCTATGAAGAAGTTGCATATAACAAATGTGAAGCAAATTGTATATAAAAAATTAAGGAAAAGAAGAGAAAAATATGTATGAATTCATAAGTTTAGTTGACCACGCCCCCTGGACAGTGTTTGCATTCTTTTCCTGTGAACCACACTTGACCTGGGACAAAAAAAAATATAGTAGGGAACTGCCATAAATTAAAATTTACATGTGAATACATAGAAATGAAAGTAATGTGTGTTATAGAATACACAGGGTGATTCATAAATTTGTGTACATTGCAAGTTAATTTATGGTAACTTCAGCATGACATGTAAATTAATATTACTGATAATCCTGTAATCAAATTCACTTATTTTGCAAAAGTGCATAAATTTCTTTTCGGATAAACATTAAACCCACTCTTAACTGCAACAGTTATACTGAAGTCTTTCATTGAAGACAGTTATTATAATCGCACGTGCAGTTATATTTTGCGCCCTCTGGTGGTGTCACATAATACTACAACGTGGTGACTGTCTTTACATTGTTTCAAAATAAATTGCGTATTAAACCCATTTAAATTAAATCTAATTAATATAACAGAAAATTAATATTAAATCTATTTGATATAATATAATTTAAATCTATTTGATGTAACAGTTTAAATTAGATATAGTATTTAATATAACAAAAAATTAATATTAAATCTAATTAATATAACAAACATTTATATTAAATTCATTTAGTTTAATAAAAACTATGGAAAATCCCTGAAAATTTTAAATTTATAAAAATTGTATAATGCAAAAATAATGTTTTTTTTCCTTCAAATAATATGGTAATTAAATATAAAGTTGGAGCTTTATTAAAAGGAAATTTTGAATAAATCGTTGAATTTTAAAACTATTCCAATGGAAAGTATTATCCAGTCGATAACAAAGCCATTAACTTATTAATGAAACTAATAAAATGAAAGGAAATGCGCCATTTGAAGTAATGTATAGCTGGTTTGAAATTTGAATTTCCCGCCGGGAGATTGAAACGATCGCCACCTAGCGCGCAACGGGAGAACTATCGTTCTAAACCGCAACCACTTGGGCAAATTCTTCGTTCATCTGAGTTCATCCAATCCATAAGAAACATCGTATTGTTTGCATTGTATAATCTTTTCTAACATACCGAGTGTGAATTATCCTTGCCCCTGATACGAATCCTCGGAAAATCTTGTCGAAAAAGCAATTCATCGACGTAATATTCGATGAAATTGATGTCGTCGATCGAGTGCCGACGTAATGGCGAAAATGGAACGTGATATACCGCCACCTGGGGGCAGATTCCTGTACCAAACTCGCGTTGTACGAGTGTGACGTCACGTTCGATAAGTCCATTTGCTCGTTTCTCTTTTGAGGGAGGATCTTCGCTGCAATATTATCACTGCATCCGAGTTGAAATAAAGCGGGAAAATGCGGATTACTGATTTTACTATTCTGTAAGTATAGATTATAAAATTTTTAAAATATTTTAACGGCGCAAATTCGAATGTCGGTTATTAGGCCTAACGCAAATGGACGTTTTTAAAAAATTGTTATCAATCTTCCTACAGCTTTGCTTTTAATTATGCAGATAAAACCATAAAACACTGATCTGGTATATGAAATGTGTACGTAATGGGTTTTGATTTTATCCTACAAATCCAGGAAAAATATTTGAAAGTTTGTCATAATTTTGGTAGAAATTTGAATTTGGAAAAACTGTTACCAACTTATTCATCAATATTCACCAAATATTTGGTGGATTAATTAACAACTGACAGTATTAGTGATGTTTTATAATTTATATACTACAAAAAATAATAAATGTCATTGATAATTCTGAATTTTGCAACTTTTATACATTTTTGTGTTGAACTGTTATTTTTATATATTAAGTATATGTATAAAGTATACTCAGGTATACTTCAAATACATTATAGCCATACAAAATAAAGTTTTATTAACTTTGTTTCACATGAAATAAAAATAAAACATAAAAGAAACATGGAATGCGTACATTTGTACGTGAAAGTATATCAATAACTTAAAAATTAACCGAGTAAAACCAACTCTTGGTAAAACGTGGAACCAGCTGTTATCCACTAACTTATAAAATAAATAAAAATAAATCAAACATTTGCCAGCATTTTCATGAACTTATGCTGGGAATGTTGTTGAAGTCCTGCGTAAAAAGTAAACGCCGCTCGACAAGCCGCCGATGTTGACGTAGATGGTCTTCACATTTTTCCAAAATGGATGCACAATCTGCAGAGCCTGCCATCATAAAATATCCTCATTTTTAAAGTAAACAGTCCTTTATAAAAAAAGATACGATTTTAAGTATACTGAAAGTGGCGCGTACTCGTGTCATGGATCGGCGGTCTTGCGTCAAGATCACGGCTCTTCCGCTGTTCACTTTACATGATATTGCCATAGTTTTCAGTGCATCTGGGTACAGCCTTCGATTATCTCTTTTTGAACCCATTCTGGAATTATAACTATTTAGAATATTTTGGTTTCCTTACGGTACAATACGCCGAAATGTTGATTCGTACCTTTTGCCGAACGGCTGGTTCCATTTTCCAAAGAAGTTTAGAAGTTATATTATTATTAATTATATACATTATACAGATGATATAAATGGATATGAAATGCATAAAATAAGTTTAGAAAGTTTGATTTCATTACCAAGTCTGTTACAAAGACGTCGATGCAGTTTTCGCGCAGCGGCAAGTTGCAAACGTCCCATTTGAAAATGCCAAGTTTTAATTCTGACCTGGGAATAAGTTTAAAAAAGACCATTTATGGTTCAAACGTTTTTTAGCGACACGTCTTTTATGTAACTCTTGTGTTTTAAAGGTGAACTGACATGGTTTTGTAATTTGCCCTGAAGAAAAATCATGAAGAAATCAAATGTTTCAACAAAATCTCTGTGGGAATTAGTAAACAAAATTTTAACACTTACAAGTTTTATAGTTTGCCAGATAGGAGGTCGGACAGCATAAGCAAACCTTCTAACTTAATTACCCCGTCCAACTTTAAGTGCCAATAACTCTTTTTTACTAATTTCCACAGACATTTTATTGTAACACTTCCTTATTTCTTCATGGTTTTTCTTCGGGTAACTTACAAAACTGTTTCAGTTCACCTTTTAAGTTCGAGGGGTAATTAAGTTAGGAGGTTCGGGTATGTTAATAACTTCTTTACTGACTCCCACATAACATGTTCAATTAATATTACCGTACTTGAAAGAGTTGTTGAGTTCCACGAGGTTCATGACGGTCTTCTCGCACGCTCGCTTGTAATTGTCCCCGCATAAGAAAATAGATTGGGGCCAATTCAGACAACCCTGGTAATTAAAAATAATATTAATTAGGACTATTAACTAAATACCTAAGAACCGTAGAGAAATTTTTACTTCTATGGCTATCGTGCCGCTTCCGCACATCGGATCGCAAACGACATCTCCCGGCTGAATGTCGCAGATCCTGGAATGAAAAATATAGTATTTTAGACTGTTCCAATGGTTCTGATGTAGCAAGGGCCTTATTTAGTAGGACCTAAGCATGTTGTAAGCTATGGTGGGGCGTAGAGTGGTCCTTCCCAGGTAGCTCATGGTCCGGTTGTGTAGACTTTCCCGCGTAAGGGCCAGGCACATGTACACTTGCTGGTCGTTTATGTTCAGTACAACTTCTACGTTGAACTTGGTCATGTCTACCTGGATTTCCAGAAACAATAATTATTACAATGTATATGTGCAGGATGAACCTAAAGTCCCAGACTGAAATAATAAAAAATAAGGAATTAAATAAGCTATAGTCTGTTTAAGGGTGAGAATGAAGCTGTTAAGTCTATGGAGGGTGTGTTTTCAAAAAAGGTCCCCTATAAAAAGCGTTAATACCAGGAAGGGGAGGGGCTTAGGTGGGTAGGGTCACACCTTTTACAATGAAAGCCTACCTCATTAAATAATATAAGCCCCTCCCCTTTTTGGTGTTAATCCCTTTTGATAGGTAACCAGTTTGAAGACACGCCCCGTCGTTTCTTTCTCGAACTTAAACCGACTATATAGCTTAGTAATTTTTTTATTAATTGCTCTTTTCGTGTCAGGGGCTTTAGGACCACCCTGTTCATGTCCTTTTTTTGGGTTTTTTAATGTTCCAGGGTCGGCCATCTTGCAAACCTTCCAGCGGAACTTGTTGAAGACCGCGCCGCCGACTTCGCAGGCCGCGTCCGGGGAACCGAAGCAGTGGACCTTGCCGTTCCTGTAGCAAGTGACTCTGAATTTCGGCGTGGATTCTTCATCTTCGAAGTCACCTTCCAAAGGGCCCTTGTAGCCCGATGTCAGGGCCCAAACACGAAGGCCCTTGTCCCACGAGAAACTTGCCGCGTAGTCGCGCAACTGCTGCAGACACTCTTCCTAAAAAATCAAGGTAAAATATGCATGAATTTCATTTTAAAATATACTAATAATGTCTTGCTAGAGCACTAAAGCAATAGAGTAGGCGTGGCTTCCTTTGTAAATATAATTACTTTAGTTTGCTGGAATCCAAAGTTGAGGTTGTGGTTGATAACAACGTAGACGTTGTCCACCGATTTCAGATTTTGAAGAACCTTATTGAAGAGATAAAAATGAGATTTTGAACAGGTTACAGGGTGGTTCGTAATTTAGGGACATTATTTACTTGGGGCACTTGGCAGACGGGGATGTCAATTGTCACTTTACCCCTAGATGTAACAACAGGACAGTTGAACTTTTCCAAACATTCTTCCATCGCAGTTGTTTCAAAACCAGATGGAACTGTGGCTTCTAGTGTACAAATGTCGCTAATATCTACATTTAAACCTTCTCCTAATTCAGGAAAACGCACTAACTCCATTTCAGTTAGTTAGCAGCATGCAAACACGTGTTTGACAGCTGTAGTTGCAACGCCATCTACTGGCAAAAGCGCCGTTACTTTTACATTTTGTAAGTTGCCTGTTTTCTACAATGTCTTCTGTATATCGATATAATCGATGTTGAATATTATCAATTATTATTTACAAGGGGACATGTAAAGAATTACACAGTTAGGTATGGAAAACCTGGAAAAGTCAGGGTATTGAAAGAAATAATAATTGAATATTGAGGGGAATTAGGGAATTCCAAGTTCGTAAAGAAATATTTGAACAGTTAGTATTTTAATGCAATATAGACATGAAGATGGAATAATAATAATAATAATAATCTGATAATCCTGATAAAGCCATGATTAGTTTGGAATGGTCATGATATTTAAGCAAATGAAATTAAAGTTATACGAAAGTTGTACTTAAAGCTGTGTACGGTGGAATCTTGGGGCAGATATGGTCCCAGTAAAAGTCAAATTTTCTACCGTGCACACTTAGAAATTTTCTAAAAAATTTGCTGAATATACTGCAAAAACAAGCTGAATCTGAAGTAAAATCCCAACCCATTGAATG
>JAQFZQ010003023.1:0-11897 GCA_034696005.1 Glomeris marginata | reverse complement strand
CCAACCGTGATACCTAGGTCCTTCATATTTTCCAGAAGTTCATACCACATGTGTAGGTACACCCTATAAAAATTTGAACGAAATTGGAGATGGTCGAGCAGCAACCTCAGGTCACTTGGCATGGAATGACCCAATTGCATTATTGACTCTGAATTTGCTATCAGCACCTGCTCGCTCACAGTAAACAATACATTGGCACAGAGGTTGGAAGGTCCTGCGTGTGCCTCATTAGTGTGCAAGAATGTTTCTGGAGCCGTGTTGAATTCCGTTTAGGTGGATGATAAAATTATTGCAAATGGTATCCAGTCCAAAGTTCATCCCCAATAATACGGTTGCATAAAAAGGCCAAGTCAAAATATCACAGATCAAAACATTGTCCTGAAATAATGTAGTGGTGTAGTTGGCAAAATGTTGTCTTATAAAAATGACAGTTATGAGAATACAGGGTAAGTTGTATGTGAGGATCCTGCTAATAACGTCTAAAATATTCACAATTAACAAGTAACAATGTTGCCCTACTGCTGGCCCCACTATTTTGCACCAGGAGTATAGTTGGTGCTTGTTGCTGCCCCTTGAAGGTTCAATTTGCCGCCTATAGCAGCTTGACTCTGCATGCTGCTCATGCTAATAATTTATATGCTGCAAGTTGAATTTTGGTTGCCAACATTTTAAACAATTATTTTTAGTGCAATTCGATGACTGGCTTCAATTCATTCATTGGAACTAGTGGTCTATCTTAGCGGTTTAAGAGTTAGAAATTCTATAACCTTAACGCTGTCACTCAAGGTCACGTGCGACACCATTTTTCGGGATCGTTATTTGACACTTCACATCCTCATGTTTGTATTATTTTCAAATAACCAAAGCGATTCAACCCATATAATTCTACGGTTTAACATGAAGTCTATACTGTTTCCAAGCGAGACCTTGCAGTGGACACGCTGCCACTCGCCGCCACCCTCCCCTTTGGGGTGAAAGTATAGACTCGCCGGTGCGCGTGTAAAAAGGCGAGTGTACTTTAATCAGGAGGGGTGGGGGCGGCAGGTGGTGGCGGGTCCAATGCAAGGTCTCGCTTGGAAACAGTATAGTTACCCAGGAAACCAAAATTTGTGGGAATTACGTTGTGAGAACGTTCACCATACTTTTGCACACTGTTAGCAAATAAACATAGTTTTCATAATATCTCACATAATTTTCACGTACCTAGGTTATCTGTTTTCCTGCGTACAATATACATATAGGGCTACATAGCTTAAAACTGAAAAACTTTGAAGATAATATGTTTATTTCATGTTATTATGTAGTATTATAGTATTGCCAAACAATTGTCATTTCTGGTATGAAATATGTGCAGACATTATTTAATAAGGTGGAGCATCAAATTATTTTTCCGATAGGGGCACCCCTGGTGGGGTATGAAAGTAATTTTATCCCCTAAATCGGATGTGCTCTTCAAGCGCCTAATTCGAAATTGTGCCCCATCTTCAAAGGTTGAAGAGTTAAAAGACGGATGACCTTGAAGATGACCTCATAGGTCACGTGCGATATGATTTTTGTATTCCCCCATATGACTTCCTATTCAATCGTGAAAACTGTACAAAGCTATCATTTACCATTTTAAAGATATTTAAATAATTACCAGACTTTTGCCACACCTTGTATATATTTTGTTTAATTGTGTTGGAAATATTTTCTCTTAAATAATCCAAAATATCACTACATACAAAAATTGCTTCACTTTACTGAAAGAATTAATAATTAACAATTTTTAATAACAAATATCCAATGATGATGCACAGGCATTGTGCGCTTGCGCATCATTCTATCAGTTTGTCAGCGCATGCGCCTAAGTACACAACAATGTTATTCCATTCCATGCACTATATCTGCATATCCATATAATATGTGGTTTTCTAATAGCTACAATACTGAACGAGTTAATGCTATGCGGATCATGATGGGTAGACCTAATCTTCATAATCCATTTATTGCGGCACCAGCATGTATTACACTGCATGTAGGCTTATACTATACATATACTGCATGATGAAAGATATATATGTATGCTGCGTATCTATATGAAAAGTATGGAAAGGCGGTCGATAAACAATTTATCGAAAACTTTTCCTATACTACTACAACAATAATGGTTTCAGAAGACCGAAAGGCTATTCCGTTATTCAGGTGCAACGTGACACGGTCAAGATGATACAATCCCTATTTTGAAATTCCAAGCACCCTGCACCAAACATGAGAATGTGTCACTATACTGGATACATGTTCATGCAGCCCAGCTAGCTGCCTAATGGAAGATTTGAGATGTCCTGCATACATATTATACTGCAAGTTCCAAACAATTCCAAACTTTTTGTGAACGCCTTTCGCATTATGTAGCCTACTACAAACAACTCAGTCCAAAAGTATTGTCGCATTTTGCTATCCTGCAGCACACGTTAATGACAATACTTTTGGCCACAATTCTACATTGAAACCCGAAAAGGCAAATACACATAATTAAGGGAAGCACATACGTCACATAACTACATAAAGAAAAAAAACTGCAAAGAATATGTAATTGAAAAGCAAACCACCATGCAATGTATTTTTCAAGGGACCACAAGAGGGACCACAATATATGTTTGTTATAACCGAGTTCGTTATAACCGGAGTTCACTGTATATCACTCTAAGATTTAAGGATATTGCAAAATATTTAGCAGTTGATCTACATTTTTCAAATTAATTTTTATAAACTTAAAGTATAGTGAATCTGAATCTTAGCAAAATTAACATCCACCTCGCTTATTAGTTATGTCTTCGGACACAGTTGAGCAGATTACCAAGGTGGTTCACATTTTTATGATCTAATGGAAAGTACACTATAATTCACATTGGAATTCTGTTATTTGTAATCTCGCCCCACGTTTTGCTCAGTTGTCCACTTTGCTACGCCCATTTGCCCAAATAACACAAAATGGGCTAGGAAGGCTTTCTGGGATTGTTGCACGCAATCAGCAATCGATCAAGAGTATATCCACCTACTTCATGTTCGGCGTTTGTCAACTTAGGTTTCGATTCCGGATAACATTTCACTGTATATACCATATACAGTATGCAAATGAACTCATGTAAATAATTTGTGTTTAAGAGTGTCAATAATATATTATTTTATTGTGTTAAAAGTATTATCATATTAAGTATTAACAAAATCCTTTCTATTTTGGAATGATCAAATTATACTTTTATAAACGATTACTAGCTATACGAGTTATTCTCGGGTTAATTTTCTGTGAACAATATGACTGACTTCCGGCATGCGAGTGTAGCACATACAGGGTGAGTCAGCTAACTTTTGCCTGATTGGTATTTCACAAATGAACGCAAATATAAAAAACAAGCATGCGAACACGCTGTGCACTTTGGGGACATCAGCTCATGTGCACTTTGAGGACTTTCAAACACACTATCAGGGTGTTCGAAAATGTAGAATTTTTAACTTGCAAGATAGGCAGGTATAGTATGAATTAGAGAAATTATGTGCACATCTAGCTGGTTCGGAAGGCGGAAAAGGATTGAAAATAGATGAAATGCAGCAGAGATACCGACGTTTGAAAAACTGCGCTTTGCGGCACAGCAACCCTTCGCATGCGTTGCAGGGAAAACCACTACAATCAAAATTTATGCAAAGCACCGTTTTTCGAACGTCGATATCTCCACTCTATTTCATAGTATTTTCAATCTTTTTTCACCTTTCGGACCAGCTAGATGTGTGTATAATTTCATTAATTCAAACTAAACCTGCCTATCTTGCAAGTCACAAATTCTACAATTTCGAACGCCGTGATTGTGTGTCTATAACTGAACTACATAACGGGCCTCCACCAAACACCTCCACATTTGTAACACATGTTAGAGATACGATTCCCATCAGAAACTAATATTGACCGGTCTCCAGATCGTTCGAATGTCTTTTAGAGATATTATTCCCTTGACAATTTCTGTAACTCTATTTTATTATCTATTTGAAGTGACAAGTAAGGCATACAGCGCTCCAAAGGCAATATTATATGTTACCTCTATAACCCACAAGACACCAGTGACGATGTGAGGAATGGCTAAATGTGGTATTTCAGCGTTTGTTTCTAAGATGGCGCGAGTTTATAAGAGAGAAACAAAGTCAACTTAGGATTTATGTTTACTTTTTTGGTGGGAATGACACCACATTCTTGTGTCAACAGTATCTTCGAAGATGTTGGCAATAAGCCAGTAAATTCTTACTTGAGGAATACCGCCAACACATTTCCCTGCAAGTGGAATGTTAAACAACAACTGCCTGTCAATTAAATGGAAAATAAAGCACCACGATTCAAATTACAGAAGCCCTTTTTATATTTCTAATAATTCGGCCGAAATAGCTCGATTATTGTGAAATTTTGTAATTGTTGATAATGATCTTCCCTACATATTTTGCCTATTGCAATTAGTGTTTAAACTATCCTCCATCAGCTGCAACAAATGAACAATTCCGGTGTGCTGCTGACAAACTTCAACGAGCATCAAATACACCTTGACTTAAAAAATACCATATCCTTTCAAAAATATTGACAACATAGATGAGCAGGTGGGGTTAGCAAGAAGAAACAAAACTCGTTCGACTTCGTGCATTTATTACAGCTGATGGCGAACACTTTAAACATCATCTATGTATAGTCAAAATGTAAGTCAGATTGTGCTCAACATTTGTATAGAATTTCATGCATCCTATATAATAATGAATGCTAATTTCGGATGGGGCTTTTTCAATCATTGTGTATTATGGAAAATTAAGATCAACAAGTTATACATATACAAATATGAATAGATATGCTGACAAATTACTTTCATTCTATTTATTTTGACGACACTAGTATATTGCTTAGCAATACACCATGCAGTGACTTGCATTTTGATGTATAGCAACAGACGAATCGCAAGAGTTGAATAATAAATATTAAAATGCAAGTTTATACATATCTGTATAGTTGCAAAACATGCTTTTATAGTGGAAATTAAATGCAGCTAAACATGTAAGTTGACAATATGATAGGACATATCTTCCAAGCCTTTTCACAAATGAGCTATAAACTTTTTTCACCATGGCAACGTAGCTAAAAAGCAGCTGTCTCTTGACATCAACTGGTTGAAATGTTCGTCGTGAGGTACACCATATAGGTCTGCACATGCAGTAGATCAATAAATGTAATATATGAAATCTGGAAAGTATACCCAATTTCATGTGATTAAATTTGCGATAATTTTACTCTGGATAGTTTGGCAGACTGGCTAGCCAGAAACGAGATAATTTTAAATCGATAACCTTTGTTCGAAGATGAACAGCAAAATTATGAAATATCATGATGTCAACATTCCTTTCACAATTAGATTCACGTGGCAGTGTTTGACAAAGGTCTGAAAAATACTTTGAATAGGTACTATTGATTTTTAAGTGAACAATTGCCAATAACTTTGTTCCACCGTATTTTCAGATTTCACTTGTTAAGATGAACGAGATAACATTTGTGTGATTATGTCGTGCGTGCGCATGTCGAAAAACACGGTTTATGTCACCATTTATCATGTTTAACAAAGGAAAAATACAATCATTTAAAAAATTGGCTTGTTGACTGCGATTTTCTGCAATGTTCTTGTCGATAAGGAACTGAAATGCAACGAGTACGTATGTAAAATGATGTCATAAATCTCTGCTAAAACTTCAACTATAAACTTAAATTTCAACATGTTGTTAAAGTTAAATTAGATTTTAATTGAGCACGACAGTAATTTCTTTTCGACTATATTATATAATTTACGTATTTATACATTTTCCTATGTTTGAAAAAATAATGTACATAACTGAATAATTAGGTAGTTCAGAGAATTAGGATAAAACACATCAATATGTCTCCAACCCATTATAGTCTCGCAGATTAGCCCCAATATTAATTATCGCCGGTCATTTTATACAAAAAATGAAGCCGGAGCAATATACAGTATAGGCTATATATAGCTAAACTTTATACATTTTTACGAAACCTGAAAATTCAACAATTGCGGCTTTGGATATTGCAAATGGGGTGAAGGGACCCATGAATGGATGCACAGCACAAACAGCTGACAAAACCCGCACTCAGGAGACATCATCCTATAATGGAAATTCGAATCGATGCCGAGTCAACACATGCCGGGTCAACGTCAGGAGAAATGGCGGTCAAGAAAGAAATACACCCCTTACGCATGCAGTACATATACATACTTCGATCCAAAATATAACATTTGTAAGATTTTAAAAAATGTTACTACCCAAACGCAACTAGTTTATTCATGTTCTGAATGTATACCAGGTAGCGCATGGAAGTTCGAGCCGCATTTCGGATAATATTGGCCAGATGTGTATTGTGTACCAAACAGTATTTCGAGGATGTTTGGTGAACAAAACGTTAAACTATAAAATTCAACATTTCAGACAGGGCATGTCTTCTACAAAGTAAACGAACAGTCAATATTAATTCGGATTTCTCTCCGGAGCTCAATAAAAGCCAGCGAGTTCTATTTTTATACTCCTTAAACTAAGCTGACAGCGAAAATGGTCATCACATTTTATTGGTTTCATGTCAATAAAAGCTTGGCAATGACTGTCAATCAATTTGATGAATCTGACGTCTTTTAGTTTGCGTTTGATCAGATATCAAGATCAAGTCAAAAACCACATCCACTTTGCGGGGATTTATCGGCTTAATTCATGTACGAGTATATAAGTAGCCCTATAGTAAAACCTGCCTAAGTTGAACCCTGAATAAGTCGAATAGCTGTGCATCATGAATGAATTTCTGTGCATTGGACGAATCCCAAGTTATAGTATTGTGATCAACGAATAAGTCGAACACCTGCATAATTTGAATACTGAATAGTCAGGCTATTAAGTTCAAGAATTTTTGAAAATTCTTTATAATTTCATAAGCAACTATTAAAGTTTTCCTATTCTTGCTACGAGTAATATTTAACGTACCTAAATTATAACCGTAAGAAATCACACCAATACCTTGTTTAAACCCCATAACTTAAAACTAACGAATTTCTCATTTATTCGCAAATTCCATTCATAGTAGTTGTGTGTACTATAATATCAGTTAAATGCGGTGAATATAAAAATACCAGTTCGTGTAATATTTTGGTCAATTTTGTGGCATAATAATAGCCTCACAAGTACGTGATATGCATGCATGTCGAAGTAATGATTGGCATGAACCAACCACAGATGGAATATCCAAAAATCGATGACATTCAGTTCTGCGCTTTTGTAATAGGAGGCGTAATTATAGATTTTTAAACAAGTTTGCATGCATTCCAATAGCAACTACAGTATATAGTGTGGGTTGGAAGTGCATGCCAGTGCGCACATGCGAGAGATTTGGTTCGTATATGGGGTAGCCATTTTTGGGCTAGATGATGTGAGAGGCGTGTTCGTCGTGTTTTTTTTTGGGCTGCAAGGAGGAAAACTATGAATGGAGACATTTTTACAAAGGAAGAAGCATGCAATAAATTATACATAAGCCTACTGTATAAGACCAATCTTCTGGACCACTTGTATTAAGAGACCAACTACCTGGTAGGACCAATTTCGCTCAGTCCTGTAGAGTTTTGAGATTTAACGTGAGTGATAGATAGTATTACCTGCCAAATGCGACCGGGGATAATGATTTAAAGGCAAGCATTGTGAAAACCTGTTAAAGGGGCTCTATTTTTCAAAAGTCAGACCAAGACGCCTGAGGTCTATGTAAATATTGTGGAAATTTGGCATAGGTATCACCTCACACTTCCAATAACACACACCCCTCACATGCAGCCATCAAGTAAAAACAAAGGATTCATATGAATTTTAATACAGGGACCACCTGTGAGTTTGAACCACTTTCCCTGGCACAGCCAGTGGTCCTCTTAAATAGGTTTCACTATGCTCCGAAAATTTGATATCATTGAATTATTTATTGTAAAGGCCAGTTCCCAATCCTGCGTCAGGGATGCGTGTTCTGACGCACTTCAGCAGTGGCGCCATCTTTTGGCATTTTTGAAACGAATAGAAATTCGCATGGGATGTGCAGTGAAAACAACCCATGAAGCTACCCCCACTTCAATTTTTGCTAGTAAACGTACTACTCGTGCATCTCGAATCTAAATTGCGTAATCAACATTGAATTGAGTACAATTCCACTTCCTATATTGCATTTAGAGTCTTCAAACTATTTACTGACTAGCAAGCATATTTTGTGTCCGCCATCTTGACGCCCGAATTTTTGCGGCAAAGTAGAAATATTTCAACTCACAATGCTCGTCTGCATTGCATGTTGTTATGATTCACACATTTACCCTATATGTGTAATAACTTCGTTCTTCTTTTCAAATTTCAATTTTATGTAGGTATTACTCAATCTTTATTGGCGATTACTTAAAGTTCACATTTATATCATATCCTATATATATGTAGTTCTAATTTCAGATAGAAATAGCAATGTACATAGCTTGAGAACACTGTCTTGCCCTGAAGCATCTCTTCAGGAATGCTTTTATTATATACTTTAATATGTATAAAAGGTTTTAAAGCATTCTGCAGCGTTGTATTAAAAATGATCGTACTCTATCGATATTAAATTTTTAATGAATAATGACATAGGCCTACCATTAGAGAATAAATTATGGAGCGTCAAAGAAAGATCATGATTAAAATTATATAACTAGACCAGGCCTACAGCAAAGCTACTTTGGTATTTTACGATGTAGGTATATCTTATTCATGACGTAGCCTACTCTACAGTTGTCGTGCACTATAGAATGCATGTAAATTGCAGATTTATAAGGAAACTGACATACGTAATACAACTAAAAGTAGTAATATAAAAAAATTTCAGGTACACATTACCAATTACAACGGGGCAGTTAAATAAGCACCTTCAGGTGCTTATTGCATGCAATAATGCATGTGGGAAGAGCATGACCACCCTATAATGCAAAAATTGAGATCTATTGAATGCAATTATGATATCTGTCATCATACGAGATCACAATTTTCACATATAATTTATACAGTTCATTCGATATATCTGTATGTGAGACCAAGTGAGTCGTATATGAGTTTGGCTACAAAGCAGTATTAAATTATAAAACATGAAGGGTCTTTTCCCATCATGTGGGCCACCAGATAGTGCTAAAATGGTGCATTGGGTCTTTTAATGTGGTGTATAGAGTCCAATCAGCATGTAAACGAGGATGCTTTGAAAAACAAATATAAACCTATAGTGGATATAATTTGGGAACAGCACAGGTTCAGAAAGGGAATGACATATATGTTAACGAGCATTGTTAAAATTGTTTGAGATATCGCGATGTCAGATTTTGGAAAGGCATTTGATTAGTTTAGCCATATGGTAAACTTCTTCTGAAGCTGAGGGAAAAGGGCGTGGCCGGGCACAGTGGATTAAGAACTGTCAGATACGTAAACGAAGGGCATAGTATTAAATGGAGAGCATTCAGATTGGTTGGAGGTTATACTAATGCGTGCCTCGGGAATCAGTGTTAGGACCCTTATATACAGTTTCTGATTTATATCGATGCCTATATAAGAACAGGGAATTCTGTTTAAGCTTAGAAAGTTAGCAGATGACACAAGATAGCAGGTGCATGTGATAGATTCTCTAGAGCAAAACCAGGAATTGTAGAATCATGTCTTCATGAATCCTACACCTGCATGGTAGCTATCATACTTCATTATCGCGACAAGCCGAGGCTCAACTCTCTTGCCGACTGCTAAGGTGGGATAAGTGTAAAGTATAATGCATGTTTTGGCAAAAGTTAAGAATATTCAGGCATTGGAAAGGGTTCAGAAATGAGTGACTAAGCTGATCACTGTGTGATGCGGGGTTTGTCATATTAAGGATCGTTTGAAAAATCTGAAGTCATTCTTGGTGTTGCCACTAAAGCCTAGTACTCAGTTCACAGTTTTCACTAGCGAAGAGCGAATATGGTAGGCCAACAGCGCCAACCCATGCACGTTCACTAAACATTTTTCACCATCTACATTCTCCTCACATGAATGAAATACTGTATACACTCGAGTTTGTTGGCACTGTTGGCCCACCATATTCGCTCTTCGCGTGTGAAAACTGTGAACTGAGTACTAGGCTTTACAAACGAATAACTTATGCCTCATGGGTCAACGGTCTGGACTTCACCCTTTCAGCTCTCCCTCTCAGAGTGCAACCTCAATTGACAGCTTTTTACAGTATTCTTCGTTTTCTCTCCCTGCCTACTCCATTAATTCATTTCCTGCTCTTGTATGGTTCCATCTCCGCAAGGAAAAGGTGTTCTGTTCTTTGGATACTCAAATATTTCCAAGGGCATATATACTATACAACCAACAGCAATATATTCTGCACTGAACCTTAATTGACTAGGGGCTCACTGACGCCTCTTTCTGGGGCATTTCTGACATTATCTGAAATATTGATTTCATTTATCATGTAGAGCTTGTGTAGACATCTGGGAAACAAAGGAATTTCTCTCCAAACGCGTCTAGATCCCCTCTTGGGTTGGATTGCCAGATGTTCAACAGAAGTCTCTAAGGGATTTTCTTCTGTTTGGGGCATCATAACACACCATGATGACTATATTGCTAGTATTCCATTTGTCTCCTTAATTATGAGCCGTTTTTCTTTAGAATTTTGCTTCTTAATTTCTGCTGCGGGAGAATCTACTTGGAGTTGGGGTACATATTGCAGATATTCTGGTTGGCTGTTATTGCTCGCTGTAACATTTACCTAAATTCCAAGTACGTATATAAACTCTAACGCAGAACCTCTCCTGGAACACAAAAAAGGTGAGTTGACAGTGTTGTACAATATAGTCGGGAAACAAAAGGCTGAAACGATCCAATTTAAATTCCATTCTAGCTCCTGCTTATTAAAACTGCGGATAAATTTAAAAGCCTGCATGCTACGACAACATGTCAGCGGCATCAAAATGCGTTAGACAGCGATTTGTTCAAGATGAGATGCCAGTTGTAAAAAAATGGCCTTCATAAAAATTGCAGAATAATGCAAATGTCGCTGAAATTAGAAAATCGTCAAAAATTTTAAATTGCTACATTTGGTTAAAAATAAAACCAGCCCGAGGAATTTACGATCATAACTTGTAAATTAGCTACACTGCCTTTTCTACAGGTAACTTTGTTGTCTACTGCATCTTATTGCAAGAATACAGTCAGTGCGTCTATAGCTTCACAATTTACGATAATTCATCCACCCATCACATGCCATTGGCTATCGCTTTCTGCACACGGATATGTATCCCTCGGCCTTAGTTCCTCTTTCCTCCTCATCCCTCTCCCTCTACAATCTTGGGTTGGGACACAGTATCATCATTTAAGTTTTATCTTGTGGTCAACAAACATGCATCGGCGGCAAACGCAGGCTGCTTTCTTGATCAAATAATTTTTATGCATGAGGAGGGTTGAAGCACAAATTTCCCACCCACTGCAATCCTTTGGGACCATCCCACCCCTCCACTACCATCCCTCGCTTCACCACGCCTCATTCAAAAAAGACAGTTTCCCTGTCCCACCCTGTAGATAGTGAAACTAGGCTCCTATGGCACTTTTTCTGCAAATGTACTACTATAACAATGGAATTTACAGTGAATATATACGCGAATTTGTAAGGTATCCAGAAACTTAACCTACACTACACAACGTAAAGTCCGAAATAAAGAAGGTGGTGGTGAAACAAAATCTGAGATAGGGGAGACCGGGGATGAATGCACCACTTTTTGCTTTACAATTATTATTACAAAAATCAAAGCGTTTCAAAGAAA
>JAQFZQ010003022.1:0-11897 GCA_034696005.1 Glomeris marginata | reverse complement strand
TATAAGGGACACAAATAGCTACTTACAAACCAATTATCAGGGTACCTTACAAAACCCTGTCAGTTCACCTTTAAGTTACTTGTTCGAAATTTCTATTAGTTTGAAAAGTTTGCCTGTTTTTATAACATATATTATGAGTCAATTTGGTAAAAATATAAGTTTGTGATTGTTTTTGTTTTTGCATTTGGGGAAGAATTTGTGTGTTGAAGTGATTGATTAGCCAAATAGTTATAGAGTTGTTTCCCTGCTTTGATGTCTTTTTTGTTTTTGTTTTATAGGAGTTAAAAAGTCGTAACGTAGCGTACAAGAAACTATTCTGCATGGGCAACCAAATCCCTAGTCCAGAAGTGGTGGGAGAGTAAGTATATATTTCAGTTAAACTATAACTCTGAAGGGAAATGAGCATTTGCAAATGGTGCCCAAAAGAATCAATAACAAGAATTTGGTTGACAGTTATTAACGATAAGAAAGCTTTTGCACTGCGATTTGTGTCAATTGTAATTCGAGTATTTGGCTAGTGCACATGTTTTCCACAGAATATAAATTTTAACAGGAACCAGTTTCTTGTTGTTGTTGCTGTTGCTGTTGTTGTATGCAGTATATGTATATGTGTGTATGGAAAAAGCAGATTTCCAGATAGAGGATTTATATTTTTTTCCAGGTCACTTGAAACTTATTGTAACCAGTAATGTTTTATTTGGTTGATGTGGTTGCTCTTCTATGATATTGTGATTCGTGTCACGTTGGTCATAAAACCACCTTCTCCTTCAATTTGTTAACGCCTTTTCATCATATATTTGCCTTTTTTTCTCCTTTCTCTATATCCTTATACTACACATGTATACAATATATGCACGAAAACAATATGGCCTCGTGCAAATTTTCTCTTCCCCAAATTTCCCATATTAATGTTCAGCTGACATTTAGTTATAGTGCTGGGAAATTTTTTGGGCAACAGTTCCGTGAAAAATTGAAAAGAATGGGGATTAAAGTTCCATGCATTGTATACCGAGTATATATGTGTATACTCACAAATAGTACGCGTATATGTACTGTACATAGAATTTGTAACGAAAAATTTGTTTGAACGTGATAAGCGAGAACGACAAATAGCGAAATGGTTGACATTTCCTTATTGTAGATTTTACAGGGTGTGTCAAAAAGATGCAATCAGTTCATTGGGATTTTTAGCACAAAGTTAAATGCAATAGCAGTTTCTTAAAAGGAATATAGTCATTATTACATTGCTATATATGATGTTAAAGCAGCTACTCTACATTATTAATTATAATTGTTATTTTCGTTAAAATCATATTTATTATGATTATTATTATTATTATTATTATTATTATTATTATTATTATTATTATTATTATTATTATTATTTTTATTACTATTACTATTACTATTACTACTAGTATTACTTAATTTTATTATGTTATTACATATTTTCATTATTGTTATATTAAGTGATCAATGTACAGCTACTAAAATGTGCAACTTTTGAATTGCTGAATTACCCAGCATTGTCCCCTAAATTAGTGACATATTTGATAGGTTCACCCCGAGTTCATTCACTAAATATGTGTATTTGAATTTGATTAACCAGATTTTTCTCCAGCGTGGACGATTTTTTATCCCGAAATCCTGACCCTGGTAAAGATGAAATGTTCCAAAACTGAATATTGTTTGTTGCTGTTGTTGTTATTGTAGCATTAGAGAATTAACATTGTTTCTGTGTATGCATTTGAAAACAATAGATTCCCTGGTGGGAGTTCACTGCACTCATGGGGTTAACCGCACTGGTTATTTGATATGTCGGTAAGTGCATTTGCTAATTGTTCTTCTTGAGATATTCATCTAGATTTTTCTCTTGCTCTATGCACTGTGTATGTACATAACATAGACTACAAGTCGGTATATATGATTTTTTATTTTTTTAATTTGGGGGTTGGGCCTATGAATAACAAACGACGTCATGTGGTTTTATTTAGACGTCTTGCCACCTAATTTATCGCCACGAATTTATTATTATTTACGAGTGCCCTCTTGCAACCCAACAAATATCACTTTCAAAAACAAACCCCTCCCCCTAAACAATCGGCCATAACCCCGTCTGACTTTGACTTTTCTCTCTTCTTTCTTTACAGGTACCTGATTGAAAAATACGGTCACACTTCTCAGAGTGCAATTGCAGGTAAGAAATCAGTTACTGTGTGCACTTGGCATAGGTTTTTGGGGAGGTACAAAGCCCAGTGGCTGGGTTTTAACAAGCTTGGAGCATGTGTTCAGCTTTTAACGAAGCACGAGGACACCCTATCGAAAGGCCCAATTACATCAGTCACCTGGAGTACGTCTACAAAGACAGCCAACGTTTGTCACTGGAAATGGAAAGGAGGAAGAGGACCGAAAGATCTGACAGATCCCTAGATGACCACGATAGAAGAGGAAGCCGTGCCTCGGCTTCGGCTTCCGACTCCAGGTACAGGGATAGACCGCGGCACTCCGAGTCCTCGCATAGGGACAGGAACCACGAACGTACCAGGTCCAGGTCACCATCCAGACGTAGATATTCCGATGAACATACCGGACCCAGCAATGAGCATTGGCACCGGGACAACAGCCGCAGAAGACGTTCGGAGCATTCCGGCTACGATGACCGTGACCGAAGACGGAGAGATTCGAATTCCAGTTCAAAACAGTGGAGAAGACATTAATAAGATGATTTCAATCTAATAGCAAGCATCTCCCCCCTTTCAGATTAAGTTCTGTTTTTTGCAGTTTTTCCGCAAAGGGTTTGTCGTGGAAACGCGGCGCGTAATGCGAACGCGCTCCGATACAATGAAATTACATGTTGGAATTATAGGAAAATCTGCGTGTTTCAATTGTTTCCCTTCAATATGGTACCTCTTGGATTGCGGGATTTCATATTAACCGAGAAAATGGGAATTTGAAGAGAGAGAAAAAAACATAGTATTTCCGTACTCAAGGTTGCAGTGAAGAAAAATATAAAAAACTTTATCTACCATCATCACCTCCGAAAGTTACTGCCAATATTAATACTGGAGTCTCAACAAACTACTATGGGAAATTACTAGGCAGCACATTATTCAAATAGCCATTTTTCTGCCAGTAATTATTAATATTTTTAGAAGGAACTTGCTGCAACCTTGAATGTGGAATTACTGTAGTTAAAATAAAATGCATGTACATAATGTTGATGGGAATATGGAAAAAAGTTTAAATCATGGAAAGAAGAGGAAATATTTACAGTATGACAAAAAATAATAATTTACTTGGGAAAAATTGGTTTCAGTTATTAATGATATATCAAAATAATGTTTCATATTGAAAGTGGAACTTTTTGAAGGAAAATAATTATGTATTTCAATGAAACTAGTAAAATTTTGACACGTCCCTTTGAAAGAGATAAAAATGTAATCTAAATTATTTGAAATGAAACTTGCGCAATGAGCGAAAAAGTTGTGTGACAGAACTATGGATATTATTGGGATTTTTTTCAATTTATGTGTAGTTTGCACACAATGAATACAAGACAAGCAATATATGTAAATAAGACAACTGAACATACAATTTATTTAAAAGACTGAAGTCTACATTTTAGATCATGATGTCACCCAAAATTACAAAATTTTATCCTATTATAAAAATTATTATAGGTAAAATGTAATTAATTTGAATCAGCTAGTTTAATTTATGTAATTTAAATGAATATCTCCAGAAGGAAATATTTAAATTTACATTTTTATACTTGGAAGTTGAACCAACATGCCCATTTTCATTTCAGCTCATCTGCAGAATTTACTGTATAATGTGGTTTATTTATTTGACTTTTACAATTTGCAAGTACATTTTTCGTTAATTATTTTCAGTTGCACGTATAATGATTGTCATCATAGAATTTACGAGCAGTTAGTATATAAAAAGCAAAAATGAATTTGCTCACCGAAACACTTTGCGAAAACATTGTCCACCTTATTGAGGGAATAAATTCGATTTTGTGGAGCATTAAATTCATGTTGGCTAATTTAAAACTGCTTTACAGACGGTTGCTATGTGTGTTGGTGGTGACATATGTAACCACCTGATTTCCAATTCGCCGAATGCTGCTTATATGGGTTCATGCATTTTTACTTCGGCCAGTGACTTTTTAGTTTTCGGCACGTGTGAAAAACATTTTAGCAACTTGCCAGTCTGGTTGCTTATTTTTCCATTCATTGTGACAGCTAGGTGATATTTACATTTCTACCTTCCCCATTGAAATATATATGTCGGATTTTAATGCGCCACTTGTTTGCGGCTCTTCGGAAATTGAACGCGCAACTTTGATCTTTTTCGCATTCTGATTGCGATAATCCATGCTGTTCACAAGGCAGACTTGCATAAGTTGTTACTTCAGTAGAAAACATAAGTTATACACCCTTTTTTTAGCAGAAAAGATAAGTTACTGACTGAACATCTTTCAGTTGGAAACACCAGTTTATGACCATCTTTCAATATAAAACGTCAGTTATTGATCATTTTTCAGTAGAAAACATCAGTTTATGACAATCTTTTAGGGTAAAACATCAGTAATTTGTCATATTTAACTAGAGGGCGACGGTTTTTGAACATTTTTAGTAGAAAACCAGTTTTTGAACATCTTTTTGTAGAAAACACCAGTTTTTGAACATCTTTTAGTAGAAAACATCGGTTTTTGAACATCTTTTTGTAGAAAACACCAGTTTTTGAACATCTTTTAGTAGAAAACATCAGTTTTTGAACATCTTTTAGTAGAAACCATCAGTTTTTGAACATCTTTTAGTAGAAAACATCAGTTTTTGAACATCTTTTAGTAGAAAACATCAGTTTTTGACCATTTTTTAGTAGAAAACATCAGTTTTTGACCATTTTTTAGTAGGAAACATCAGTTTTTGACCATTTTTTAGTAGAAAACTTCGGTTTTTGAACATCTTTTAGTATAAAACGTCAGTTTTTGAACATGTTTTAATAGAAAACATCAGTTTTTGAACATCTTTTAGTAGAAACCATCAGTTTTTGAACATCTTTTTGTAGAAAACATCAGTTTTCGAACATCTTTTAGTAGAAACCATCAGTTTTTGAACATCTTTTAGTAGAAAACATCAGTTTTTGAATTTTTTTTAGTAGAATACATCAGTTTTTGGCCATCTTTTAGTAGAAAACGTCGGTTTTTGAAAATTTTTAGTAGAAAACTTCGGTTTTTGACTATCTTTTAGTAGAAAACAAATGTCTTTAGTAGAAAACATTTTAGTAGAAAACATCAGTTAATGAAAAATTTTAGTAGAAAATATCATTAATTGGCCATTTTTTAATATAAAACACCAGTTATTGATAATCCCAAACGATATTAATATGACATCTTATTATATTTCAGTTGAAACATCAATAATAATAGAAGTCCTGTACTCCATAATGGAGATGCTAATGAAACAGAAAAATCAAATGAAGTTACTATTCCACTTGGACTATTCTAATCAAAAACTAATTTGAAAAAATGGTAAAAAATATATAATTTGATAATTTATTGTCTTTCATGCAATGCCACTTGTATACATAGGTATACCTGTCATTGGACTACTTCCAGCTTTAATTATGACAAAACAATATTTACTGAAGTATATTACTAATTACACGTTTGGTATTGGTTGGGTGTAAGTGGCAATTATTTTAAATTAAGCGATTTGTTCGATGCAATCTGCAATGTTTCTTGACATAATTGCAGTTTATCTTATTTATTTATGGCTAAAATTATTCGATTTTCCCGCCGCTTTATTCATGAAGGGTCATGTTAAAGGTTTTTGCAAAAAGCAAGAACGTTTCGAGCAAAGCTTGATGAAAGCAAGATAAAATTGTGGGTGCAGAAAAAAGTTGCCAACTGTCTTGTACCTCTATATACCTGTATATTGTATAATTGAATGCATTTGCTACAATGTTATTAATTGCGTCTGTTCAACTCTGGTTTCTTTAGATTTTTGTAAATTTTAGCTGGGTGGAATTTTTTTGTTTTCTTTTGCTAGCAGGTAATATTTCATTTTGGTGCAAAACTTGAAAGTCATATATGGGTATAGAGAGGAGGAAATTGGTGAAGAGGGTGTTTTTTGGTGAGAAATGTAGAGGAAAAAATGAGTTTTAGGTGAGTGACTAGGCTAAACGGGAGGCGATTGGCATCGATGTAATTGAATTAAGAGAACCTCGAATTAGAAATCTAATCTGCGAGTTTAGTGCTGAGATAAAAGCCAAGATAACTGGCAAAATGGCGGTTGTTTCACGAATATCGTGCTCGTTTCAACTAAATTACTCTTCCGATAAAATCCACCTAAACTTGTATTTTTTCCCACCAACCCCATCTTTCATAACTTGATGTTGGATGAAGTAGATGAAAAGCCGGTGAAGTCAATTAAATTTCAACTTTTTTCTCGTTGTTTTTCCATTTTTTTGTTGTTACTTTACTAAACGAAATTATTAGTAGGCTTATGTACTATACCGATTTCTAATGCAAAGGCCAAGTTTGCAAAAAGAAAAACTGTTTGAAAATAATCGGATTTCTACATTTCAATTTCCTGGCAATTTTTTTTAAATGTGACAAAGAACATTGTGATTTTACTGTAACCTACTTTATTTTGGGAATTATTTTATTTTATATTCCCCCATATTTCAATTTCAACATTATTACATATAATATACATTACATGACAAGGAGTTTGTTCTCTTATTCAATGCAATTGTGTAATGGGATAAGGTGAAATAAAATAGCAAATGAGATTACTATTTAGGCCTATGTATATATTTGCCTATTTCTCCCAAAATAAAAGTACATCATTGGAAAATGATTCAAGTAATACATTATTCCTTATTGAAAAATAACACCATAAATAATAAACTGTTGATGAAGGGTTAATTAACCATTATAAAAACTTGTGCAGGATTATGCAGGAAGGTGTTTTAAATAATGGGATCATGCAGGAGCAAGGCAATTTTCCTGCATTATTCCTGCACAAAATATTATGCATGATACTGCAAGATTCTGTATTGCATATATTATAGCCTATTTGATAAATAAGCTAATACCTTATATATGCTATTTAATTGCAACTGAGGCAAATAAATGCAATAAATTCATTGCAATTTTTAATGCAAATGGAATAGGAATGTGATTTTGCAGAAGTGTAATAGCCCATAACTTATTTTCTCCAAATTGTTAGTTGAATCGTTTTTCGACGACACCGTGCTTCAAGTTTTGCAATAGGGAAATTGCAGTTTGAAATTAGCATATTACTCAAAATTCATACGAGGGTTTCCCAGAATTCTATAAAATGCAGTATCATTTTGTCGTTGTCTATAAATGCGAAACTTTAACAATTAAATGCTGAGAAAATTGTGCAGTAAAGCATTTATCTGCAATGTAGTCTCACCTAATT
Organism: Glomeris marginata; assembly: GCA_034696005.1. Taxonomy (NCBI): domain Eukaryota; kingdom Metazoa; phylum Arthropoda; class Diplopoda; order Glomerida; family Glomeridae; genus Glomeris; species Glomeris marginata. Next base: position 4,437 of record JAQFZQ010003022.1, on the reverse strand, counting down.
TACACGTTGCAAACGAAACTGTCGACAAATTGGAGTGTGTGTTTGCATGTATGGAAAAGCGGATAAAAACCAGCTTTTTCCTCATTTTCCCATCTTATACCTACAACAGCTATTGAATTGCAAATGCTACATTTGTATTCTTTATTCTCGGACAATTTGCACGTTTTTCTATAGAAAATCGTCAAACAAGTGAAAAGCCCCGAAGGAAATTCGTCGAATTTCCTCAAAATAGTAACAAATCAATCTTCGAGCTTCTGTCATTTTGCTCGGTGCAGATTCCAAAAAGTTGGAATGTTATCTGCATGCGCCCATCTCCACTTTTCTGCAGATCGTTCATCAATAATTGCAGCGGCGGCCATTTTGAAAATTTTTGAAAACGGCAAAACACAGGTGAATGAATAATACATCAATATGTATTCAGGATCAACAAGAAGGTATGAAAGGGCCGTTCTTATCTTCATGGTTACCGAAATAGGGAACGTAACGGACACAGGACACACAAATGGCCGATCTCATAAATCTGAACGCTTGACAAGCGCTCCCCCTGGCGGCGTTTTCACAAGCTCGGTCGGCACAATATGCCACGTGTAAACAAATGTGTATTGCGATCGGGGGGAGGGGGGGACCCATCGAGCCAAAAAAGGCAATAATATCCGCACTCATCCTAGTTTAAACTTGGATGCAATTAGTTAAAGAACCGGATGTGAAGTTACAAATTCGGCGCCAGCGTGGGAGTGACTTTAAACTTTAAAATCCGCCCATTTTTCAAGGACTTTACATGCGAGTCTGCTTTTCATTCAATTAAATGCACAATGCCAGTGTATATGCTTTTGCCTGGGTTACCGACATTGACCCCTTTTATACATCCGATCAAGGTTGGTCAAGCTAAAATCAAACTAAAATGATGGTATTTTCACATAATCTGGACAGTTTCAGATTTGCAGCCATACTTTGATATCAAAGTTTGGTTCACTAAAGATTTGAATAATCATATTGAGGTTAATTTGCATGAGGAAAATACAGTTCCAATACTATAGTGAACACCAGCCAAGCCGTAGACTAAGTAGGCGGAGCTTGCGCCTGACTGCAGCCAATGACATCGAGTAGTAGGCCTACTTTATCGTTTTCCGTAATTACTGGGAGCTTTATTGTGCAACGCCAAACGGTTTTTAATACTGCTACACATTACGATTGATGTTTACAAACGTTTACAAGTGATACGAAACCATAATTCGGATTGTATCGATCGGTATCGGGATCGAAGCTCCGCCCTTGCTCCGCCTCTTTAGTCTGCGGCTTGGCTGGGAATCACTATAGATGGATGGCATGCAGAGAAGCTATTGCAAAGATGCAACAGTTTTTTTTAATTATATTTTTGTTCTACAGATGCTGGATAGTCATTTATCATTGATTTCCCATTAATCTTTTTTGAAATGGGCGTTTCCGGTGTTGCAAGAATTTCTGCAGTTTCCAGCGAAAGAAAATAAGGAATTTGGCAAAACAGGATGACATACACTGCAGGGCCACCCTGTCGATACAGTATCGATACGATGCTCTTCCTAATCAGCCTCCTGGTCAGTTTTCTAAAAAAATAATTGGTTTGAGAGTTGTGGGCCACCCAGTCTCGTTTCCGTTCGGCTCCGACTCGGCTCTCTCCGAATCATTCCGAACGTTACCCGAACGCTGACTTCGGTAAGTATTGGGTACCCGCCTACCGTCCACTGATTCGTCGACCGTCTCGTTCGTTTCCAATGGGAATCGGTCGGTGGAAAACGAAGGATCACAGTAGAAAACAGAATAGAGGAGGCGTGGTAGAGATTCGCCGGACGGCCAATGAAAAACGATCGGTATTTTCCGTGAATGATCGCCGGCGGCGACTGGAGTAGACGGGAGAATCGGTCGGCCTGTTGACGCGCAACGATCGGGTCGGTTGAGCGTCGTGGCGACTTCGGTAATTTCCGGCAAGATGCCGATGATAACCGAGCGGCGGCGAATGAGTAATCGTGACAAAAACGCATTTGTCAGAGTAGTGAGAGCGAGCGATTGGATGGTGTGTGTGGGAGGAAGTTTTTGCGACGATAATGAACGAGTCTTGACGAAAAATCTCATCGGAATTGTAATGATCGGCGATGAGATTCACGTCGCCGACCCGGAAGACCGTTTCCTGGCGCCGCCATCAACTTTTTCACCTCCATACACCATAATTTTGCCTTGTCTCATCGTCTCAAAACCACATTTCTAACACAAGCAAATAAAAAGCCATTTGTTTTGTGGAATCGCCTGTGAATTTTTTTTTCCCCACTGCAAAACCGAGAAAAAACTAATATTCTTGAGTGTGCATTAATTCCGCGGTGCACGGTATGTTGGTGATCCGTAAATTATGTCACCACTTTGATACCGGTTACCCAACTGATTACCCAATCCTCTGTATCGGAATTCCCCTAATTAAACACAGTCAAAACAAAGGTTGACCTTGTGTTATATATTCTGTCATCCGTATTCAGTTCAGAGTTCAGGTTGCATGTTCTTCAACCAAGTTCAAACCAATGTTCTGTCATTTTTACTTTGTGAATCATCACATGCGCATTATCTCATTTGAAAGTTAATGAATTCCCAGCTTATCTGTGCGTATTCAAGCAAGGATACAATATACCTGCTGATTCAAGTGAGGGAACGTTTTCAAATTTACAGGTAGGGCTATATGTATATTCTTTAATATGGTAGATATTTATTTGAATTTTTTATCCATAGTTGACTAAAGTTGACTTTATAGCTGTATAATAAACATTTTTATAAATGTCACGTGACGGATGTTGCAACGTATTTTTATATTGCACCATTTTGATTTCCATTGCTATGAAATTTTCACTTGTTTCTATATAAATTAGTGTTATGCAGTGGCGCCACCTAGGAACTTTTACATATCGGTGTTGTATTTATCATTGATTGTTATATAACACAAGTTTTCCATTGAAACTAATGTAATTTTATTATTAATTAATGAATTTTTATTTAATCATTATTTTGTGCCACATCAATATTGACAAATAACTAATTAAATCAATTATTTTATGTTGACGCCGCTAGATGTCGCTACGGTAGCACACATGTTAACACAGATTTTTCTGTTATTTCTTAAAACCCTTTCGTAAAAACCCTTTCGTAAAACCCTTTCAAAGCGTTGGAGGAATGAAATAAAATATTAACTAATTCCTTACCAATGTATAATTCAGTAATTTTACACTATTACTGGTCGCCATTACACCAGTCAGCTTAGAATATGAACCAATTCGGATCCGTTTCAATTGTTTATATTTAGGCCTATGTGCTCTTTATTTTTTATGACCCTGTGTAATAGAAATAAACTTTTTTAATATGTTCTGTTTTTGAAGATGTTTGTTTTTTAAACGACTTGTTGCTATATTTAGAGTTATATCACCGGCCAGGTGAGAATTTTGGGAATTGGGTAATCGCCAACAAGAAAACTTAAAAAGAAATAAACGCTGTCTTTTGTTTTTCTTTCTTTTTTTTAATGCGACGATTTCGTTTTATTGTATAAGAGGTGATATAAATTGATAAGTGAGCTAAAGAAATTCTCGTGATTCACAATATTATCTGTGGCACTTTGTCAGGGATGATACACTCAGATGATGATGAGCACGTGAGCAAAGCAACAGATATTTGACAAGTTGTTCAATCCCAGAAGAAATATTTTTAGTTAGAGCTGCTGGCTAATGATTCACTACACCTAAATGGAGAAAGTTACTGTGACTAAGATAGTCACTTGTTCCTTTCTCTCTCTCCACTAAATGCACTGCACTATACAATTTCTAATTTATTAAGTGGGATATCATTAAAGTTTGATTGCTCTTACAGATCGATTTAAGTAGGTATACAAGGTCTGCTCGTTATGGCCACTGACACCACTATATAATAATCTTGTTTGATGGAATTTTAATCACCTTTACGTAACATTCAATTTCCTTGACTTTGTAACAGTATTTGCACTATTTCGCTCCATTGCACTGCTTACTTTGCTGTTTTGTTGAAGAAAAAACACCCATTTACTTTCCTTTTCTCACTTCTAAACTTTGCTTTTTTTTGTTTGCTAACTTTGCTTCGTTGTCACTATTGTGCGAAAAAGCCCAAAAACCTGACTTAAAATATGAAATGAATCATTTATTTTGTTGGCAATAATATATACGATGATGCACACCTAATTATAGCAAAGTTAGTACCTATTTTAAAATATGTAACCAGAATATTACTAATAAATGCATATTTTTTAATTAATTTTTCAATCTACTATGATATTTGGTTAATTCTATACGTATTTTTAAATTTCTCTTAAAGGTGAACGGACAAGGTTTTGTAACATACCCTGGAAAGTGTGTAATCCTATAGAATTGATGCCAATAAAACGATTGGCGCAAACAA
>JAQFZQ010003021.1:0-11901 GCA_034696005.1 Glomeris marginata | reverse complement strand
ATAAGGGACACAAATAGCTACTTACAAACCAATTATCAGGGTACCTTACAAAACCCTGTCAGTTCACCTTTAATCTAGTTAAAGTCCAGAAATTAGCAATGTAATTTTGAAATTCAAAAATTGTAATTCAAAAAGATTAATTATAAAACTACATCTGGAAACGTGCGAATGGCATTCATTCCCCTTTTACTTTTGTCCGGACGTTGTTTATTAATGACCCCTTATTTTAATGTTTTATTGAGTTGGAAATTTGGTTAAAGAGAGGTCAACGTTAGCACGTAATGGGCTATAATTCGCAAGACTTGCTCTGTTTATCGAGTCTGTTTTTTATTTTAGACTACAGATTTCACTTCTAAATAAAAAGTAGTGATTTTTGTTCAACTTGTCCCCTTTAGGTGCAAGTTGCGCATGCGTGGTGCTCATGTCGTCTTGCACTTGTTACGAAAAGAAAGTCATGTCTTGGTTGGTTCTTGATGCATTCACTGGACTTGTCTTTTAATGACGAACATCCTGGCAATTACTCTCATCTTTAGCCGCGGTCAATGGCTTTTTATCCTATCCCAGCTAAGGTCACATAATTGAATTTCTTTTCCTTTTTTCCCATTGCGCATTTTTAATGTCTGAGAACTAGCTATAGACCAGATATGGACGTGCTAAATTATTCACACGTTCACAACTTTACAAGTCGTGATGTTGTGTTGGAAGAAAATTGTTGAAATTGTTCAATTTAATAAGACTGCTTTTACAAAACAAGTGTAACCTGTTAGGTTTATGCACTTATGTAAATGTGATGTCTAATATGAATATTGGAGCAGTGAAGTGAATTTCTTCTCTGGACTATAGAGGAAAACTTTTAAAACTTTTTATCCGTTGACCTTTGTTAAAATCACAGCTGGGACTTCGTGTCCGGTTTTCATTGTGATTGTTTCAACAGATATTAGCCTATACGTTTAATGGAAAGAGTTTAGATTGGGGATGGGGGTTGGTTGGGACGATGAGGGGGATTTACTGGAAATTAATGCAGTCTGCATGACCGATATTAGTTCCGGATCATGGTTTGTAGGCCTGGGAAAATGGCGGTCACCCGTGCATCTGCAAACAAAAGACATGTTCGATAGAAACATATGATAGACTTACAGTTGTTTTCCATAGTGGATACTAATAGTGACTGTTGGCTGCAAAGTGATTTCCTATGCACAAACACCACTATGCAAAACTTAGCAAAAATCAGTTATTTCCCATACATGTCACGAAGGTTACAGTGTTGAATATACCTACTGAATATATGTATAATAGTAGTTGTGTGTTATTTATATTTACAAGTATATATAATATTATCATTGCATTAATTCTCCTTTGTGTAAAGTTAATTCATAATAATTCGAAAAAAAAATATTTTACATGAAAAATTTGAAAACTAGAGAATTTCAGAGGCTAAAAAGATTGATTAATTAAGAAGTATAATATGGAAAAGCATAGAAATTGCTTAGTGTATTTGTTAATACAATACTCATAGAATAAATGAGTATAAATTTATTGTTGCATTTGTGCACAGATTGTTTAGGTTTTGTATGATGACATGAAAATTAAATTAAATGGTCATCCTTAACAAGTTTAAAGTATTAAAATTCGTCGAAATAATTAGATCACATATATCGGTTCTCCTGTTGTACAGGATTTATATGATCTGAAAAATAAGGGGAAGTTAGGGAAATAAGATACACATACCTGTGACAGCATACAACTATTTGCTCAACTCTAATTATTAATTCTTGAATCTATCCAAGCAATGCAAAATAGAATTGTTATAATAATATTGTACACATGAGATGTTTCAATTAGCCTGAGTTTGTATTTAGCTTTGCGTGAAATTCGTATAATTTTTCCTCCCATATTTTCAATTATTGAAGCAAATCGAATTTCCCCATTCAGTTGGTTTGAACATTTAGTAAAACCATTTGGTAAAACCACGAGACATGTGCAGCAATTTTCCTGCCAGTGTAAAATTACACATAAATTCTTCCACCATGTGTACTTGTCAAGTGAAAGCGGAACGATTTTTTGTTATCTTTCAATTCTAATAACTCAGATGCAGACAGCTCTATGTATATATTGCTCGTTAATTTTGAAATTCCTCCTCCACCAAAATGTCTTCCTGGTTTCTAAATATACATGTATATTCATGTAAGCGAACGTCCTTCATATAATTTTTTTATCAACTTAGGCTACCTATCCTTCAAGATCCTTGTAGGTTCAATGACCAGAAAACAGTAGGCATTTCCAGACTTTCCTCTCATCGTCACAACACGCACATAACCTTTGTGACCCATTATTATCTTTTTCAATAGCCCTGCACATTTCCTTACCTTCTTGCTGACATCAACTGCATAAGGACCCTGTTGTTCAATTTGAGATCAAGGAATGCAGTTCTTGTATCTAAATTTTATTACTACACATGCATGTCATTTTTAATATGTCATTTGCAACCTGAATGGATCTATTAATTCTATGCATTGAAATTCTTGTCAGGTTTAAAAGTGTGTATAGATATTTGTATAAAGAAATACAATAGCAACATGTATGTGTTTAAACAATGTCAATGCATAGAATTGCTTAAAAACCCTGTTTCTTTGAGGAAACTTGCGAGTTAAATTTATGCAGTTTTTTTGGTATGCATACTGTATATGAGAAAAAGATTTGTGTGTAAGGGTTAAGAACACACTGGATTTTGTTTGTACTATGATAATTTGCGTGACTTGAATAGAGATTTCTTGAACCTGAAATCTTTTCAAGTTTGGTTAGCTTATGTAACTAAATATAAATTTGTAAACAGTGAAAGTGAAGCGATAAAGTTTCTTGACATATTAAATTATAAAGCTGTTGATTTCACTTAAAAACGTATACATGTCTACCAAATTATAAATTTTGTTTTGTCAATATTATATTGTTCTGTTATTTTGAATTAATATCAAGAGTGTTAATATACAGTATTCCTGCTTTAATGAACTACAGTGCTATTTTGCAAACGTTTGATCGCAAATAATTCTATTCATATACTATGTTGATTATAAATGTGTCATATGTTTTAATATAGAACCAATAATATAGCAGTTTGACTCCTGTATAGCATGGAATTTGTAATCAGAGTCGAACTTTGGTAATGAGCTCAGCACTATACACATAAACTACCACGTTATATAAATAGCATAGAACACAATATTAAGGTGGTATGTACCATTCGTGATAATTAGAGCACATTTATCGGCCATTGACTTGTAGGCTATTATCATGATATTATTTCTGGATGGACAGTTGACCTCATATCTGACAGAAGTTCAATAGAGTTTCACACTAAATACATTATGAGGCAGCTAGGACATATTTTATAACAATACTATATACATTCAATTATATGTGTTGGATTTTCTCGGTTCTTATATATATAGCTGGACGTCGTTGGCTGGGTCCTCCAGAGCCACCTGCTCCATCATCGGCCCTTGGAGGAGCATCTACAACCGGAAGTGACCCAAATTTCGCAGACCATGCACAAGTTGGTGGATGGCAAGAAAGAGAGACGATGACCCCATCAGCAAGTTCCAATAATGAAAATAATGAACATGTCAGAAACCTTTTATATCCCCATGGAGCCAACCAACCAGCTACTGGGATAGTGGACTCCAACGAAAGTGAATTCACTGATTTGACTTTTCAGTCGCATATAAAAAAGTATATGATGGATGATTCATGACTATGTCAAAAACTGGATAAATCATGGTGCAAGTAATTTGTGACCAGCCCGTTGCATGTTGACTGTATGGGAAGGTTAAATTTTAAACTGCATTGGTTACACAACATATTGCCTAATAATCTATTACACAAAATTTACAATGATAGTATAGTAGTACTATATGCAACAGGTATTTATTATTTGTTTTTTCCATATATAACCACTCTTGATATAACTGGAACAGTTTTGATATTCAGTTTCTGGATCATCCTGTATATGCTCTGATTGTATTATGTAACGGTGTCAATATGTGCCTATAGGTGGTCATCGAGAAGCCAATTCCAGGAGTAGGCCTTTGGCTGATGTCCAAGAAGCTAGCAGACCTGGCAAGAGCCATTCCAGGTCTTCGTTTAATGAAGGCTCAAATAGGTGGAATTCGGATGTGAGGCCATCGCCACCACCTCCTCTGCCTCCACCTCCACCTCCTCCAAAACATGAGCCTGCTGCAGTCGTTCAAACTGCTGCAGATGTGGATGACTCTAGCAGAGGTGAACTTCCTCCATTAACCACACATCTGCATGAAAACTTTATGAGATATATTGCATCCAGATATTCTCCTATTTGTCATATAACTGTCTACTTCCCATTAGAACTTATATGTGAAATGCAAGACTTTGTTCTAATCTTAGTAGCTAAAACAGTTCAACAATTTGGAACCGAAGTTAAGCAATAAATATGAGAATATTTATTATTATTTCTTAACAACGATTTCATAGAAATTCAATATTTAAATTATTTCTTCATATCTTTTTGTTTAAGTTGACTGTATAAAATCGACACTATACAGGTTTACATTATGCAAAACGGGCATGCTTGCACAACATTTCACAACTGAAACTACTTCCTAGCTTTTTATAGAATGCCAATTACTAGCAGCATCCAATTTAGATTATAAATTGAATGCTCTGTTTGATTGATTTATAGGTAGGCAACGGTACCACAATGTTGCCCCTCATGAGTCAACTGATGGATACCCATCATGGCAGCAACAGAACCACGGAAGTCAGCGTCACAACAATGCCGGTAAAATTAATGTCAACGATTCTTGTATTATATAAAAGCAATCTTATCTTGTACATTGTTTGTTGCAGGTTCGGTTTTTTCTCATAAATCCAATAATTTACCAGATGGAAGCGTATCGATGCGATCCAGACCAGGAGCCATGTCCAAGTTGCACCAAGTGCCAGAAGATAATGAAAACAGCAGGTGAAATCTGATGTTAATTGTTATCCAAAAAGCAGCTTACTATAATTCGCAGAAATTAAGTTACCATGCAATACGGAACTGATAATAAAATCACAGATTTCATTCTACCTTAAGTGAAAATTTTATTTTCCAAAGCTTCCAATTAAACTACTTCTTTGTTTAATATAATTCACTATCATAAATGTGTATCTAGTCCGCACTATATTTTAACATTGTTTACAGTGAGCATAGCAGCAATTAATTCATTTGCGATATTCGGTTTCTGAAGCACATGACCGAGACGGCTTATTTTTTCTCTCTTTTAATTTGTTTCGTATACTATTAGGGGATACTTTGACAACGGCTACGATTCAGCTCCTCATGTTGATGATTCAGATACCCACTATAATGGAAATGGCGGAAATGAAAATGCAGCCCGTGAATATTATGAATCTGATTTTCCATCTCAAAAGAAGCCAAACCCTGCCCAACCCGTTCCAGCACCGCATTACAGTGATGAATATATGCAGAGACAGGATGGTGAATTAGCTGAATATTATTGCATTGCACATATATTCATGTTACAATTCAGACATTTATATCTTTATATATTTCATGCTGCACCCTTAGGTAGTAAAAATGGGTGGCCAAAGTTGACTGCAAATGAAGAATATAAAGTTCCAAGTGGACCTGCTTACAGGTTAGAAAAATAAAAAAATTCCTTGTGAATTTGTGACATGAAAAATATAATTTCTAAAGGTTGTAAATTATTCTAAGGTTGTTTAAACACAAAAATAGATTTTGTAATTCAATGAAATGATTGCAGGGATTATCCTGAGAGTGTCGCTGATAACAAGAATCAGCAGAAACATTTCCAGTCTCCAGGAAGACATGGTAACCCACAATGGGCCAATGGCAAAGACAGAAATAATAATGGTTTGTTTGTTTGTTTTTTTGGAGGTAGCCATTGTGCGCATACAAAATTTGAGATCTCTTTTTCATTCAATATAGATTATGGAAAACCAAATGGTGATCAGGAATCAATGACTAGAGAGAGGTGGCGTCAAGATCCAAATGCTCACATGGAACCCATAAGTAAAGGCCAGAATGACCAAAGCCAATGGAATGCAAACCACAAGGAAAATTTCAATGACAACGGTATGTACATACAATTGCATTATAGTGAAATTCTTAATGTTATGTATAGTTCCTTGAGGGTATTATGTTTTCATTAGATCATCCACAACTGGCTAATCCTCCAGAAGCAGACACCGAAGTGCAAGTTAAGCAGCAGCCTGCGGAACACGCCGTGAAGGATCCCGCACGGTACACTCTACCGCAACAACCAGTGCTACCGAAAGGCAACACTTCAGTGACTGTCAAGGATAAAGGTAACTCGGTGACAGAAGTAACATCTTCGATTGCACGTGTATTACCACAGGCTCAACCCCGGTTGAGCCAAGCGGAGTTAAATTTGGCACAGATGGAAAGTGAAGATGGTGATAAGTCACCGCAATCTAGTGGGGCTGCAGTGCTAGCTTTAACATTGGGATTGTCAGTCACAGGACTTCTATTGGTTCTTGTTGGTTGTCGTTTGAGACGTGTTAGGAGACGAATGATGAGAAGGGGTCGGTCTCCTTATGCACACGATGCAGATTACCTGGTAAATGGAATGTACCTGTGATCCAAAGTTTTGGACTTTGTGTAATGTCTTTATGTAACTGAAACATGAGTATCAATGAGATGTCAGCTACATCTCTCTCATAGTATATCATGATGATAATTGATTAATAATCATTTACTTATGTTCTTAATGGCAAAGTTTGGTGGGGCTGATGTGTGAAAAAGTCTCAAGGAACATTGACCTAATGTTCCCATGTAGTTGTACACATAGGTACACACTTGTAGTGCATCATAATGTGCAGTCATTCAAAAAGTAATGTTAACATATATTTATTTCATTTTGCTGTTATGTATAACATTGCAGATGATTAATACTAGCTGTTTGTTAATATAAAGAAATCAGAACTTGAAACGGATTGGATTGTCAGGAAATTGAACATTACTATTTTAGCAATGTTTTATGTTTTACTTGCAAAATACCAAATTTTAAATAATAAACACTTAAAATTTTTGCAAAACAAGTGAGTCTGCACACACCAATAATATTTTAACTTGAAACAAGTGTGATTTAATGTTCATAATGATTTACAATTTTATTTGCCGTATTTGAAATTTATTGTCCACCCTTCTTTGAACAAAAGTACATAGAAATGTTAGGGGGCAAAATGACTTCATGTATCACAGTTACATTCTAGCGCACTCGGTGTGGAATTAAGGATTACTTGATTTCATATCACTTTGAAGAACATTCCGTATAATGTCTCTGTCAGTCATATTGGTAGCTTCATTTGGCAGCAAAATTCTGTGCCTTTTATGCGCAGTCTTGTATAATCTCCAGCAGTTTGGTGAATGTGATTAGAAGGGTTTAATTTACGTATGTCAGTGTAGTAGAGATCACAGTTCATACCTACAAATGAAAAGAAACATTCCATTTCACAACAGGGATTTTAATTAAATTAATTAATATACAGACTAATTTTCATATAAGACAAAGGCAATTTGTGTACAATTCATTAGTCATTAATTTAAGCTATACAAGATTTACAATGTAATCTCTTTTTCTATATTCCTCGCCATTAGTTAATATAACGATGTAATGATGAGTTCTGCTGCCTTTCACAGTTTTCAATGGACTTTAATAAATAATGACATTATGTGCGAACATAACATTATAACTTCCATAAGTATATGCTTTCCATTTTTGTACATTACACGTCCAGTAATTTCATTGGTAGATTTTCAAATGACAAGGCAGCCACACCTATAGTAAGAGTGGAGACCTAAATTAATTAGTGACAAACCTGTTAAGTAAAACTATACATACATCAATTATAATCACTGTAGAACAAGTCTAAAATTGGCCAACTAATTAATATGGTAGAGTAATTTAGGAGCTATAGTAAAATTTCAGTATAATATCATTGAATCTTGCTTGCATAGCAAGTTGCATGTACGTATAAACATTCCAGAGCAAGCAACAATTCCACGCATAACAATATAGATGGGAATTATCTCTGTGTAGCATAAGGAGCCAATGAGAAATGGCCATATATAATAGATACCAATGAAAATATACAATCTTCAATTTCTTGCCATTTTACTACCTATGAACACGCAACGTTAACTATGTATTTAACAACATTTCAAAACAAAAGGATCTAATAACACCAGAAAATTAGTTCTCCCGATTCTCATTTACTGCATTTCTTGCATATCATTTTCATTACAAGGTTTTAGAAGTTATCATTATTGTACTATTAGGGAAATACTTATTTATTGTAGCCTAATTACCACATGGTTTTCTAGTGACATTGTTAAAATGAATGAGAACGTTTCAAATATTATTCTGGGATAATTCATTAACTCCTCACAGCAAAACCATTTGGCACTACTTTGTATATTTTCATTTTAGACGCATATTTTATGAAAAATAAGGTGTTTTTTTTTTCTCATTCTCATCATGAGGTGTTTAATCGTTGCATGCATTTGTGAATGACATTCGCCAATGTATCAATTTTTGAATGTATTTCAAAGAGGCTCCAATTCTACACAAGGTTGCGCATATCTCGGGGCTTTTCGTGTAACTTCATATAACACGTAAATGTGTCCAAGTTGATGTGGAGACATACTGGTAATTGGCAATCGTTTATTGAACCCTGTAAATATAAACCACCTCGAATCACTAAATAGGTAACCTGTAATGGGTCAAACAATGTATGCTGCTGTTGTCAAGCAAGTTTCCATGTGTACGACACCCGATGATGACTCGTGCTCGTGTCAAATTAAACGGCCACAAATTAGTACTACATATTATGCTAGTGTTGCTGGTTTAATGATTCAATTCAGATGGAAACCGTGTTTAACAAATATACGCAGATGTACAATGTTACCACCTTCCAGGCCACTGAGAGTCCTTGTCGGTCAACGGCACGTAGACGACGCCCATCAGAGGTGTCCTTTTGTACGTGCCATCGTGTAGTTTGTCAACCTGCTCCAGGACTTGCTTGCTGCCTTCTGGCCCAACTGGCACGATTAAACGACCACCAGGCTTAAGTTGATCAATGAGCTAAATCAACAGAGGTATGTTGTCGATTCATTTTGTATTGTATCATTTGACGCGAGGAACCATGGCTATTGGCATATGGAATTCAGGATTGAATTTTTCAACACAATATGAGCTCTATTATAATTTGCCACATATAAACAAGCCTGAAAATGTGTCAATAGCCAGGTATATTTGTGATTCAAAACATGGAAAGTTTACTTCTTGCGGAAGAGTAGGTGAAGCGGCTCCGACATGAATTGCATCAAAAGGGGCTTCGGCACTCCAACCCAATCGACCATCTCCAACTATAGGAAAATATATAAAAACAGGTACAATCCTTTAACCAAGAGATACTCAGTGAAACATTGCTAATGTAGAATTTAGTGTAGATCAAACCTGTGTGAAATATAATTTGTAAATGGTTGCTCTTCATTTTCATATAATTTATGCTCACAAGTGCAAATTAATATTAATTTTGACAGACAATATGTACAACAGCAGACAAAGAAAGATTTACCAATAATTTTTACTCTTCCTGATTCCATTAAACCCGGCTGATCCCTTCTAATGGTTTCCACTGATTGTGCAGCTAATTCTTCGATGTGTTCAATACCAATTGCGTTGCCTGTTTCTCCTACCTGAAACAATTATTTGCTTTTATTATACATTCATCACACCAGTAAATGTTACATCCATAAATGCATATAACCACACTTTGAGATGGGATCTTGCTTAACAAAAGTACTTGAGGTTTCTATAATTCATTCAGCCCTTTTTGTACACAACTTTTTCTCTGTTCATGTATAGATTAATCTTTGCACTTAACTTTTAAATGCTATTTAACCCACACGCAATTAACTCTGTAAATCGATTTTTAATCTGGATTCCACTAAAGTAAATGAGCTGTTCTATTTGAAAACATTGGAATTGGTCGGATGAGTACTTAGGTTTTGGTTGTACGAGAAGGGTAAGGAAAGAGCCTTTGCAAAACTTGTTACGTGCACTTGTGTATGGTTCTGAAATCATGATTTTTACCATCAGAGCCATGCAAGCTGTAAGGTACCCACTGCCTGATCCTATATCAAGGGCTTTTTTACCTTCCTTCAGATTGTCTTTCAGCAACTCCAAAGCATGTGCATGCTTAAAATTTCAAAACAAAGATATACTACCATTACTAAACCAGTCCATTTATTTTTATTACCATATATGTATTACACTGTATACAAACCATATGTGGTGCACTGATTGTTACTCGATATCCTATACTCTGTGGTGCATCCATGTAAGGATTGTTTTTAACATATTTGCCGCGATCAACTGCTCGCATTGCAGACTCAACACGTGGACTCTGTATGATGTTGTTTTCTAATATTGTTCAGATAGTGAAGAACATTTGAATTAATTATTAAATAAAGTTTCATTTATTCGTTTCAGGATTTAATTACTCACGCTTCAGGTGATCTATCAAGTCTGCATTGTCTTTGCCATGTGACTTCCAAGCCATTCCAACGAAAAGTGATGTTACACTAAAGTAGAGGACACCAACAGCAAGGGTTTTCCCACGCATACTACACAGCAGTTTTAAAAACGTGGGGAATTTGAATGCATTGCACCTGGAATTTGCATTATAATTAAAGACCACGTACAACACGTGCAGATGCAGAAGGGCTTAAACAAAGGTAGGCCTTTTTATCATTTTTATAATGTCAAGTGTATTATTGTCGTAGCATATTTATTTCACAAAAAAAGTAAAATTACTTCAGATCTGGGTAAATGCGTAAATATGGGGTGTAAATATTGCAGTCATGCCAAAATACCAGGGGTGATCTATTTTCATAGCTTCGCTAAAACGTTTAGCTCCAAGTTTAAATTAAAGAAAAAATTGCTCACATTTATGTTTCAATACACCGTATAATAATACATTTAGGTTATTTTGCCATACCAACGTTTTGCGGAGTTCGTTGCCGATATAATCCGCTTCAGCATTGAAGATCGGGCGTTATCATGCACAAGTTGATATAGCGCCACCTAGCGTAATGTTGTAGAGTTGCTTGTTTTGCTCCGGTGGTCAGTAGGAGTATATAGTAACCTTGGGTCAGTTCATCTGGTTCATCGTTCATCAGTGACGCGAATTTAGTGAATTTGAGAAAGTATTTGACTGATTTGACCCAAGATTTTATTGATGTCAAAATATAGAGAACAGTGGCGTAAAAACCAATATTAGTTAGTATGAAAAGCGGATATTTTTCAGGCAATGAAAATTGATGTAAAGCCACGTTGAAGAACGGCGGGAAGGGGATACGGAAAGCGCGAGGTAGGTGGCAGCACCGAATTAGGTGTTTGATGTCATTTGAAAAACTACTTGCTGTACTTTCAAATTGGTTCAGTGATAAGGTTATATATGTTTATCGCTATGATTTTAGTGTATGCTAGCTCAACCTTTTAACATTTAGGGAACTCGTGAATCTTGTGAACATACATTTGGAAAGAGGGAAAATATGGAAATGTAAGTGTTAACATACATGTGCATGAATCCCTTTGCATGACTATTTTGCATATCAGGGGATTGATATAGATATTATATTAATTTCCATATGCATACATTGGCTATAGCGTTTAGCTGACATCACATTGTTAAGGCACAAAATTAACAAAGGGCATCAGAGTACCTCAATCTGCATAAAACCGATACAGTCTTATTGGAAAAGTCCTCAGGATTCAGAATCACTACCCATAATCGATCCAGCTGTCACGGGAAAGG
>JAQFZQ010003020.1:0-11906 GCA_034696005.1 Glomeris marginata | reverse complement strand
AAGCGACTGAAAAAGGTAAACGCCTCCGTTTTCAAAGCCACGCCTTTTTTTGCCAGGATACGAGGGAATGAAGTATATGTATCTCACAATATACTACTCAGTACATTCCACAGATATAAAACAAAATAATTCATATCTGTGGCAATAATGCTTCAAATGGCCTCAAATTTTCAGACAATGTTCCTAAATTAGGGGCAATGAAATGCTAATTTTTTCAGGGTATGTTGCAAAACCTTGTCAGTTCACCTTTAATTTTACTGCTACAAGCCTCCCAAGTAGGCACACAGGCATACCGGAGAGAAGACCTTTTCATGCACCGAATACAAATTGAATTTTCCAATGATAATATCAACATTGTTTTCCCTTTATTTATGCTTGAAATTTACTCTAACGCGCTGCATTCAGCTAAACATGAGGACCATTAACTCTAGGTCTTTTTGGAGGCATGCGTGTGCAAGAACGTTCTTGTGTGGATTTATTCAGTTTTCTGCTTATTGGGCGGGCGGCTTCGACAGTTCTAGTACCGCGTCCAATTCCGGATAGTAAGCGACGCGTTACATCAGTTGGTTGTACTGTACGCCATATATAGGAAAAAAGCGATGTGCAATCATGATTAAATGAAGCCAAGCTAAGAAAATGTTACAAATAGAATTTTACCTGGCATATTTTTCCCAAATGCATACAGAGCGGCAATGCGTTCAGAATCACTTTGCAATTTTCCCCAAGTTTTTAGAAATGCCGATATGGCTGCCTGGTATCGTTCATCCGAATGAAGTTTCTCCTTCAGGAATTGAAACATGGCTTCCAAGGCAGCCTCGTCATCCTCCTGAAGTATTTATCGTATAAACATCACGGAAAAATCTCGTGCACTAATAAATATTAATACCGATTCGCTATCTTCGTTGTCGATTGGTGCAAAGTTATCGCTTCCTGGGGAGTCTACGGGGATGTTTTCTAGTGCCGATGAAATTTCATTCCCTCCAATGGCAGATTCATCGCAATAATTGTGGTCAGCCTGATTTCAACAAATTGTAAGTACGGCATACGATAGCAACTAGTTAACAAAAGGAACTCACAGCAGGAATCTGCTTTCCCGTAGCCACCCAATATAACTCGGCTCTCAGATTTGCATCTTGGCAATTCAAAATAAGATCAATATTAACGTTGCAGTATTTTATTATTGCATATTGGTGTTTGCAAGGTTTTCCATTGAAACCAACTGGGCACGAGCAAATTCCAAGACTTATGTCGACGCAGTGTTTCGAGCCATCTTTGCTCTCACCGACTACGTACGTGTTCTCATCGACCTTAATAATTCAATGATATTAAGCACACTATTTAACTATAAGCTCTAAACGTCATTAATAATGTAAAATTACCATGTCTATGTCTTCAGCGTTTATGCCCGATAGCAGCTGTAAACTTTTGAGATTTAAGCCTCCCTCTGTACGGTTATATGCAGCAGCTATTAATTTGCTTTGATAGTGACCCTTTAATCGTTTGACTATTAGGTCAACACGCTATGAAGTAAATTAATTTATAAGCTACAATATATTATTTTCTGAGTGCTTATTTAAGCTTCACCTGTAATGTGGAGAAAGCCATCGTACGACCGATAACAATGTCGTTTACTATCCGCGCACCTGCTTCCACAAAGTTATTTGCATTGGATCCCCTGATTATAAGGTCCCTCCGGTGCCATAATGCCCACTTTTCTCGGCTGCCAAAGATGTCATGGATATGAGCAATAAATCCCGGATAATTTACTGCAATATCATCATTGCAGATTTTGTTAAATAACCGAAACATGTCAGATTCATTGTTACAATAGACAACTGCCCTGAACATGTTCAGTAAATATGGACGGTGCTGCGTATCAATTCCATGTTTGGTATCCCATAACCAACGCCACAATGCCTAAAACAGAAATATGTAATGTTCACTAAGTTTTGAATACAGAATATTGTAGTAATACACACGCTAGTAATACTACACCTGAAGGACGTGAAAAACACATAACAGTAATCGAGAATTCGGCCAAACTTTTGCCAGAGCATTTTGCTCCGCAGCACGATCATCCATCAGGATAACCGCCGGCCCTTGGAATGGCCCTTTACCTCCAAAGGAATGTTCAGGTAGTAATTTCTAAAGAAAAGTTAGATGAGAAATTAATTCCTTATGTCAAGCGTTCATTATATTGAGTCATTTAGCTATGCTTTTGCATGACGGGACCACCTGTCTACCTTAAGGTAGAGCAAACCATGTGATCTGGTTGGCAGGGCTTAACGGAGAAGTTGGTTTCTTAATCGTCTGTAAATATTCTAAGCATGTAAAATTCGTGAAATAAATGCTATTAGGTAAATGATTGTCCTGGCCTATTTTTATGCATTTTTCCGATGATATTTGACCAACCATTGCAGCTGAAACGAGTTTTGAATTCAGCGAATGTTATGTCGGCAGCCGTGCTAGGATGCTAATATTGGCCGAGATTATGCGCGAAACAAGCCGTGTAAAAAACTAAGTTTTTTGGGTACTAAGTTTATATTAGATACCGTAACCTAACCCACATTAACGTACACAGTAAATAAAAGTAAACGATCTTTATGTAACGCTCCTTGTAACGGCCCTGCTTTTGCGAGGCTATATAGGCATCCCCCTTAATTAGCGGCCGTAAATTCGTAACTATGCTTGAGGTGTTGGGTGACGTCGGTTGGTGAAAGCGCCGTGAAATGCAAACACGCAAACACGCAACCAAGACGCAAGAGCAGTGTATATAAACTTAGTAAAAATGCAAACTTTATACTGAAAAATATAACGTTTTATTCTTATACGTAGGCTATCTGGAAAGTATTTGCCGCTTTTTATTTTAAAATGCAAAGCTGTTGTAACGCCAAATTTTAAATATCAGAATGCATATTAAAGTATCGTTTAAAATTATTACCCGACATGTGAAATGGTTTCATGGTCCTAGGAAAAATAACGTCTATAAAAGATCGTTTCACATGTGCCACCAGTATATTGGCTGTATAAGCATTGCAAACAATGGCGGTTCGAATCTCGAAATTTGTGCACTATTGTTTGTTGTTCAATAAATTAATTCCTAAGGGCAGTAAAAATTTGTTCCCTTCACTGTAAATTGCTTTTCACATCTTTTAAGAGACCAACATGCCGTTTGAGAAAGGTGTGACATTTGAAATAAGGTCAAACTTTCAATAAACTTGCTAAATGCACTGGCGGCAACATGAAAAAAATTAAAAGTACAGTAATTTATTATATGGCCAAGGGGCAATTTCAAAAATATGGCTAAAGTAACATTTTTAAAAATAGTATAAAATGCACGTTAAACGTTTTGTTATTTAAAATTTGGCAATACAACTTTGTATTTTTAAATAAAAAACAGCAAAGACATTCTGGATAGCCCACATATTCAGATAAGTGGGTGGGTGCTTTGAGCAACTTATTAATGACATATTTGGGGTTCCATACTCACAAGATTATCATTTTTCTATATGAAGTATTTAGTAATTTTACTAAGCATAGTTCGCAAATTATTTACCATGACGTCGGAGATATGCCACGCTGGTGGGTATCTTCCGAATTATTTCCGCGCTACAAGTGTTAAATTTCATTAACATTTCGCTAGTAGAATTGGGACTCATCTGATGCATGTTTAAAATGGTGAATTCATATATTCACCGTTTTTTGTAGATCACGTGGTTTGCCGATGCTCTACCTTAACAAGCGGTTCATTACATCGCGCAGACTGGTTTCATTTTACCTGATATAGTTTGAAGGCCTGTTCAATAACAATCTCCGTATCACATGATGTTAGTATTGCACCAACAGGAACTCCCCCGATAGAAGATTGTGCCATAATAATGAAAGTGCGTGTTCCAATCCCGTCCATTCTTCCACTCGAGTCAATGAACAACATTTCTCCAGCCGGCTGAGTTGTGTGCATCCGTTCCATTAATGGTGTGAGAATTGCAACAATATACTAAATGGGAATATTCAAAGGCTGTTTTACAATAGCCGCTTAAACATAGCATTAAGAAATATCAGAATTTATCACGTACATCATTCCCATCTCTGTAAAACTCTATTCTGCCTCCTTGATCTTCCAATTCTTGTGCCATTTTTTTAATGCCCAACTCCATGTCAGGTAGTTCACGTTTGCGATAGGATTTCTTAAAGCATTTATTAAATAAGTGGTATACCCAGCGCTTGCTTGGGTATTGACTACCGTTGGCGAGCTTCAACTCAGCGTCTTTATCTAGTAAAATATCAAAGTAATGAGCATGCAGGGCCGATGAAGCTGAATGCCCCACAGAAAATAAGTTCTGGAACTTTGCAGCAACATCGTCGTTTGGCTTAAGGACCCGCAGCGAATCAGGACTTTCGATGTCGTGATTGTGGCGAAAATCAATTGTTATTATGCCTTCATGTTTTTCTTGTAAAAGCCTCTTTTTCTTAACCTTGATGACCAAAGATGCAGGGCAATTTGTGTTCTTGGTACTTTTCTTTTCTCCATGGGTCATTTTGCCACTTGTGTTGTGATGACATCGTAATGCCAATGCCTGAACATACATTATTCCATTTGATGTTGACATCTTTGACTATGAAAATAAATAATGAAATTAGAATTTACACTACAAAATACATCACATTGGAAAATTATACGTTTCTGTACCGTGTAATTTGTTTTACTGAGCTCTTGAAACGTTTTTCTCCAATTTTGTGCTTCGTCAACATTTTGAAATGTTGTCGACAGATTTGCCACAAACGAATCAGGACCATACTGAGTATATGACGAGATTTCGTACGCAAATCCGGGTGGCAATATCTATAATCAAACCACAATACTGTAAAAATTGTAAATAATATCAAGAGTGGACAATTAGGGGAGAGTATGCCATGTTCCATTGTTGGAACTTTCGAATGGTATCCAGATTTTGGACCTTTGACTATTCGGTAAGGGTCAACTCGTCTCTAACTTTTAAACCGCTCCAGTTAGAGACAAATTCCAATTACAAAGTGAAAGAGCACATTTAATCCATTATGAAAATAATTTTCCCAATATTTTAGGAGACCCAATGAAATGGGAAATTAATTAATTATGGATTAAAAACACCGTGCAAATTGACTTTGCAAAACTCTTCCCACACGCAAACATGTTTTGTCCATTTCCTTTAGCCAAATATGAGGTCTATCCGGAAATTATTGACAGTTTCTTAAATTAAAATAGAAAGGTGTAGAAACATCAGATTAAAATTAATATACCGGTAACCAAAACTAGCTATTTTGTAAAAATATTAAGCAATTTATAAGTGTTTCTTGACTATATAGAAAAAAAAAGTGGAATACTCTCTCCTATTTATCCAATGTTGATAATATCATTACATACCGCCATGCATTCTGCAGATGGCAGTATTGCATTTTCTCCCTGGCACAGATTTTCATCTGCAGCCACACATGTGTCCTACACATATTTGACAAATTTGAGACATGAAATCGGTTGAAATGAAGCAGAATGAGGTTGTGCATTGTTTTATACCTGTGATGGTGTAATTTGGCTGTCTCCTGAAAGGATATTTTCATTTATAGATGACATTCTTCTACCTTCTTGGCAGGCATTCGAATCAGCAGCCGCCATTGCAGATATGGCGCGAACTTTACTGATAAGGTGACAAAATGACACCGCTGAAATGACGCCGGACATTTTGACGCCGTTATGCTTTTACGCCAAATTTGGGTTTAAATTATTGAAATTGGTTCAAATATGGTTTAATTGTTACGCGATTGTTATGCTGATATTATTTATAATTAATTAAGCATGATATGATTAATTAATTAATAATTCTCCAGCAGTAGTCAATTTAAATTAATAATACAGAACGCCAAAACCACGGCGTCAAACTGTCCCCGGCGTCAAAATGTCTGTGTTCTGTAAAAGCGCTTTAGCCAAATGATTTCTAGCTGAAATGTTTGTAAAACACGGCCTTGACCGAAGTAAAGCACTTTGTACCTGTTTGTCCGATTGTTTTTAGTCATTTCATGTCGTCGGTTTGAAGAGATAAGTTGAAAATGTCGTCGTTAAATATACCGAAACAACTGCCATTGCTGGTCGTTGCAAATGAAGTTCTACTTCCTGGAGCTTCTATGAGGATTCCGGTGTCCAGTGCTAGAAAGTATGGTGTCGTTTTATAAATCCACCTGTTGGTTTAAGAATAAGAAATTCATTTTATAAATGAGCAACCAACATTGTCTTCCATCGTTACTGCTCAAGAAACTTACAATTTACCTTGTTTTAATGCCAATTTGCGTAGTTAGGCTTAAACGAGGCTTAATAAAAACCTCATCGCAGCAATCAGGCTTAAAAACAAGCCTTTATGTCATAATTAGGCTTAAAAACAAGCTTTTGTCATAATTAGGCTTAAAAACAAGGCTTAACGGTCCCTTTAACACAATTAGGCTTAATAAATACCATCATGTATAATATACAGCATGTAAATACAAGATGGATATCCAACTTATATTGGGATCCACATTCCAGCATGAGTTTGGTCCGCAATCATTTGCTGAGCCGAAACTCCATCGCAAGCACCATAGTCGGTGTCATCCCAATCGACTCCGACAACGGTTCCAACCGCGTTCCTAGTCTCCATCCCATCGGAACTGTGGCCGTAGTGGTTCAGATCGCGGGCACCAACTGGCCGCAGCCATCGTACAACCTCCTCGTGACCGGCCTATGCCGGTTCCGTCTGGAAGGAATCGTACAAAAGAGCCCTTACTACGTTGGCAATGTCACGCAGATCGACAGACTTGCTGACGAAGATGCCGGTAACTTACTTCAGAACCCACGCAACGTACCCCGTGGTTTAGTTACGTACGCTAACTTCTTATATATAGGAGTTGACGGAAGCCCCGAATTGGACCGACTCGTAGAAAACTTTAAAGGGATTGTTACGAGGCTATTGGGAATGTTGGATGTGACCGTACCGGTGTTTGCGAAACTCAAACGGATTCTGGATTCGGCACCGAGTCATAGCTTAGCGGATATATGTGCATCAGTGGTCAAAGCGACATACGCGGAGAAACTTCAGGTTCTGGATGCGATAGATGTCGCGGAAAGATTCCGGAAGACAATGCCGTTACTCATGCGGCAAATAGAGGTTTATATCTATTTATTGGGGGAATACGTTAAGGTAGATAGCATCGGGCAATCTTCGCCCCACTCACGAAACAAAATGGGAGACCGATGCTCTACCTTCGTAACGTATATAAATAATAATAATGTTTTTTATTTATATAATGAATTAAGGGGATGCAACTCCTTCAGAAAGCGAAAACAGATTTGATAAAGCCGTTAACTGTTTCGAAACGTGGCATTAAGGACCTATCGCATGAGGATGATGACGATGCGTTCGATGATATCGCCGAGTTGGAGAATAAACTGAAGTATGTGTTAGTGTATATTTGAAAGGGGAATTGACATGGTTTTCCAACATACCCCAGATTTTATGAAATTGGGTATTAAACTAACTTATTTTCCATAATCAAATCATATAGAATGGCCAAATTACCAGATTACGCGAACAGGGTTGCGCTGAAAGAATTAAGCGTGAGTAAGACACCCATATAAAGTGAGAAAATCAAAGTTATTTATGTGTATAATTATTCCAGCGTCTTAAGAAAATTACACCGCAAATGCCGGAACATGCAATGACACGGTAAATTTATTTTAATTTTTGGGTAATTATGTTAGTTATTTGGCGTGTTAATAATTTGTAATTTAGAATGTACTTAGAACTGATGTCCGAGTTGCCGTGGTCGAAAAGTTGCGACCAAACACTGGATGTTAATAAAGCACGGTACGTACTCCATTTAATATTTTATTAGAATAAAGATTAAAGCTTTATCGGTTGGGAATTTAAGGAAGGACCTCGACGCGGATCATTACGGGATGGATAAAGTGAAAAAGCGGGTTCTGGAATATTTAGCGGTACGTATTAATAATAAAATAGCGAATTTTTGCCCTTCTGTGATTGGTTGAATTGGAGGTGCCTGTTAGCTTCAGACAGTACTGAATTCAACCAATCACAGCAGGGCAAAAATTGACCACGCCCCCTACTTCCTGTTGACGTGGGCCAATCACAGTAGGGCAAAAATTGACCACGCCCACCAACCTCCGGTTAGGGCGGACCAATCACAGCAAGGCAAAAATTGACCACGCCCTTCTACTTCTGACGTCACTTCCGGCCTCCATCCACCCTGTTTTACAATATATATTTTATTTTGAATTAATCTTGTATTTTAATTATATAATTTAATATTATTTCCATTATTTAGGTGCGCCAACTTCGCAATTCGCTCAAAGGTCCGATACTTTGTTTCGTTGGACCGCCAGGGGTTGGTAAAACAAGTATCGGACGTTCGGTTGCACGCACACTTGGAAGAGAATTTCACAGGTGATACATATAAATTAAATCAAATTTCTAAACCCAATGAGGCTATGAATTAAAATGAAATAGAATAAAATACCTATATTTGGATTTTATCAAGAATCGCATTGGGAGGTGTTTGCGATCAGTCCGACATCAGAGGTCATCGGAGGACTTACATCGGGGCAATGCCTGGAAGAATAATTCAAGGATTGAAAACAGTCGGTGTCAACAATCCGGTCTTTCTTTTAGACGAGATAGATAAATTGGTAATTTTCTTTAATTATTTATTTTTAATCAATATAAAATATTCCCTAAATTCAGATAATGTTCATTTTAGATTCACGGCTAATTCCTAAAATTCTCAATTTTTAAACTTACTTTCCAGACCTCTGGAATTCACGGAGACCCGGCCGCGGCACTTCTTGAAGTCCTAGACCCCGAACAAAACTGCAATTTCACTGACCAGTATCTTTTTTTTAATTATTAATCATATCAAAATCAATCTTATTTATCACGTAATACCTTAACGATGAAGTTACTTAAATTTACCGTTTGACTTGTCGCAAATTCTTTTCATTGCTACCGCGAACACCGTGTCTTCCATCCCCGTTGCTCTTCTGGATCGAATGGAAGTAATAATGAATACTTTAATTTAAATATATTATAAAGCAATTGAGTATATTTTTCATTGATTGGGATGTTATTTGTAATGTTAGGTAATTCACGTACACGGTTATACTCAAGAGGAAAAAGTTCAAATCGCAAGCCGGCATCTGATGTCGAAACAGCTCGAAGAACATGGGTTGAATGAGGATATTCTACGTATACCTGAGGAATCCCTTAAAATTTTGAGTTGGTATTTTTTTATAAAGTATTATCATTATTTTTATTATTTTAATATGGGGTAAATGTTGAAATTTAGTTGCAAAGTACACGAGGGAAGCTGGCGTAAGAAGTTTGGAGCGAAAGATAAGTGGAGTTTGCCGTGCAGTTGCAGTAAAAGGTTAGCTAATTAAATGTGTCCAATTTATTCTATTCGGTAAGTAGCATGTGACGGATTGAACTGTGATCATACGTAGTGCAATTTATATTCCCAGTTGCCGAAAAGAAAGTTACCGGCAATATGGACGTAGCCGTTGAAGTAGACCATCAATCGGATAAAGAGTTGCCGATACTTCCCGTTGAATTACCAATTATTATCGATGACATGGCCATCGAGGACATTCTTGGCGTACGCATCTATCCGTTAAATAAAAAAAAACATCATTTTTAACTAATTTTTCAATTTATATTTAATTGGGTATTACCAGCCACCATTGTACGAAACTGAGATTTCCGCTAGACTCGGTCAACCCGGCGTGGCCATCGGGTTAGCGTGGACAACCCTCGGCGGTGAGATCATGTTCGTGGAAGCCGCATCGGTAGATGGTGATGGTCAACTTATTCTAACCGGTCAACTTGGGGATGTCATGAAGGAATCGGCCAAACTTGCCCTTAACTGGGTCCGCAACCACATGGAAAAGGTAACGGTCAATATGAACCACCGCGTTAAGTAACCGAAATAATTTACGATACATATAATTTGGACGTAACTTTTATGACGTAACAGTATGACATCAAGATGGACAGTCCATCAGGGGATTTGATGGAGAATAAAGATGTTCATATACATTTCCCGGCCGGGGCTGTTGGAAAAGATGGTCCGTCGGCAGGTGTGACCATAGTAACGGTCCTCGTGTCGCTTTTCAGCGGACGATGTGTCCGGTCTGATATAGCGATGACTGGGGAAATAACACTGAGGGGATTAGTGTTACCTGTAAGTAAATTTAGTGCAAGATTAGGTTTTATGGTGGGGAATTTAAGCCGGGATTGATTAGTGTGGCGTGTTTAGGTTGGAGGAATAAAGGAAAAGATGTTGGCAGCGCACCGGGCTGGTATCAGGACGGTAATCTTGCCGAAGAGGAATGAAAAAGATTTACATGATGTACCGGCATCAGTACAGGTAAGATTATATATTTTCTGTTTATTTTGAAATGTGTTGGTCATAGCATTCTAACTGCAGAAAATGTTTCTAAAGGGATTTGTCCCTGTAACAGTATTTCTATCCGAAAGCAATAAATTTATTTCTAATAGGAATTGCTTCTAACAGGAATAATTTGTAAACAGAACCAATGTTCATCAACAATCCTCTAACTCATAATAGTTCCGCAATCCTTAATTCACAGGATTTGAAACGAAACGCTGACACGTTTCGACTGTTAAAACCGTATTTACGTTTCCGTAACAAAAATGTACCTCAGTTTATTCCCAAATTACTGCAGTTTTTCTTCAAAATACTGCAATTATTTGAAACTGTATTTTCTATTTCCCACAGAAAGAAATGCAGTTTGTATTCGCTTCTCACATCGACGACGTACTTCAAGCGGCATTTGAAGGCGAAGCCTTCAAATCCCAAAAGTTAATGGACATATCCCTTGTCAGCAAATTGTGATTGGATTTCCAATCACAACACACCTGGAATTAAACCAAATATTGAAATTATAATTATATTACAAAATAATTAAAAAATATGTATTTCGAGATGTGAATAAAATACCGCGTTACTGCAGTAACGAAAGCTTTACAATACGCGAAATAAATTGTGGTGTATAACAGATTCTTACATTTATTTTGACATCTCCAGATTCGAAATCCTGAGGCTTTTTCCTATAAGATTATGTTGGTTTTGTATAGACAGGAGCATCCTGAATGCTTCAGTTGGCATGGCAAAGCTTAAAAATGGACCATCTCCAGAACGCTTCGCTTCGCAGCCTCCAACGAAAGTCGATTATGGTAAATCCTTTCCCGTGACCGCTGGATCGACCATGGGTAGTGATTTGAATCATGATGACTTTTCCAATAAGACTGTATCGGTCTTATGCAGATTGAGGTACTGCGATGCCCTTTGTTTCGCGCCTAAACAATGTCAGCTAAACCCCGAGAGATAGGCCACTAGTTCAAATTTGAAAGTTGTAGCCCAACATGAAATTATATTCGAGCCGGTGGATCTACGGACCTAACCTAAAGGAGAGCTATTGTTCAGCCACCTGCAAGCAATTATAAAAATGACTGAATAATAGCTGAACAATAGCTCTCCCTTTAATCCCTCAAACGGCTAGGTCCATAGATCCACCGGCTCGAATATAGTATGAAACATAACTTTTTTTATTTTAGGACCAATATTGCACCAGGAAAAACAATTGAAATGTATGACCCAGCAGAAACACATGTCAACAGTGGTCATTCCTTTTATGGAAGCATATGTGACTCTCTTCTTCATCTTGCTATTTAGTACAGTCGGCATATTACTTGGCCTTTTCCCCGCATTCTGTTTCTCTTTCCAGGCTCAGGGTGTAAAGTGGAAAGCAGTCAAAAAATATATGAAATATAGGAATGCCATTTGCAAAATATAGGATGAAATAT
>JAQFZQ010003019.1:0-11908 GCA_034696005.1 Glomeris marginata | reverse complement strand
CCTCGAATTCAGACAAGAAGATATGAACTCTTGTGGCGCATATCAAAATGGTGGCCGGGCCTCTCCATCCCTCTACAAACAACGGGTTCCACTCAGGTCCTAGGTCTGGTGCTCTCCTGCCGCAAGCACCCACGTGCCCAAACTGCCTGCTCACACACTCTAGGGCCACGAGTGAGCTTCAATTTTGATATCGCCAGGAAGGAAAACTGCCATGCCAGTCGTTACTATGGCAACACCTGCTGCGACAATATCGAGCTATACTTGCAACACTTTCACTTTAGCCGCTTGAAATATAGCCGTGACGTCCAAGTCCGTGGGGCAAATAAATCCCAGCTCTAAACTTGCTCCATGACACCCTCCAAGAATAATAAGAACGCAAAAATTTGAAATATTGCACCCATAACCAAGTAGTGTTATATTAAATATTTGTAACAAACAACTATAAGCGAAGATAAGTTTGGAAATGTATCAAAAAAACTGATTTTTGCAGAAACTATACGGGGTGTTCTACTTAGGTTAGTTCAAAATAATTCCACAGAGTGTCGCTGCATTCAATAGAGACACACTTTACATGGAGGATCACTAATAGAGGGTGCTACAGGGTGAAACAGCCAAACACTATGTACAAATAAAGTTAAAAATAAATCAGTGTATTACGTAATTGTTACATAATTGACTGTACATTAGGATTGCAAATATGGCAGTGCAACTCCCGCGTTCTTGCTTTGTAGTCTAATAAATCAATCATTAAAGTCAATAATTCGTTCCCTGCACTGTGAATTGCTCCTCTCACCTTTATAAAGTAACAGACATGTTGTTTGACAGTTAATTTAAACGAGGTCAAACTATAGTAATAAACTTGTGATAAACTTTCTCAATATACTGGTGGCAACATGAAAGGACCTTACTACTAAAATAATTTTTCTATGACAATGAAACACCTCCACATTTTTGTTAATATTTTTATAAAATAGTTAAGATGTATATTAAAGGCCTTGTTAATTAACATTTAACATTAAAGCATCTGTGTATTTTAAAATAAAGATCGGAACTTACTTCTCGAATTACTATCATTCACGAATCTGTGCATTTTCATTTGATATTTGTCATATATGCAAGATGGAAATATGTCTATAATTTAATTTTATCGATCAAGAGATGACAATGACAAGCTTTACACATTTGTTATTTATTACAGTCCATGCTGCCTAATTAAATTCCAGGATACCATATTGTTA
The DNA here is from genome assembly GCA_034696005.1 of Glomeris marginata. NCBI lineage: Eukaryota > Metazoa > Arthropoda > Diplopoda > Glomerida > Glomeridae > Glomeris > Glomeris marginata. Next base: position 10,670 of record JAQFZQ010003019.1, on the reverse strand, counting down.
TGCTGAAATGTAAGTGAGCACAATTGTTTATATACCTTCGTCATTTTTGCATCAACAAGTTGGTATTTTTAAGCATCTTGTGTAATATGACACGAATTTGTGGTCGGTAAATTGGAGGCGAGTGGTCCGTGTGGATCACATACAAATTGCATCAAGTCGATCGATGCTCAACTGCCAATCCACATCTCATCTGCATGTTTACAGCTTTCAGCTGCACCGCAATCATTTCTATGACATTAATTAACGTTAATTCAAAATTATGCAACACTTAAATTGCTTCGTTTTTTAACATCAACTGTACCTATGTGCAATCATCACAAATTTTAGATAACGAATAGTATATGTGTATATTAAGCATGATTGAGATTCATCGACTGTTTTTTCATGTAGCTCAGTCTTAATTAAAGACAAACATATTAAACTAATCATATACGGATCAATGCATTCAGTATAAACAGTATTTGTTCGATAACAAAATTCAAATTAACATGTCTATTTAAATTACAAGTGCAAAGAAGTCAAAAGTTTGTTGTAATTTTTGTTATCAATATCACGTATACACTCATAAGAAATACAATAACATGATATTATATTACAATAATCTAAGATGTAAAAATACATGGTTATGTTGGTTATGGATCAATATTGTTGCAAAAGCTTAAATATTGCACAAGTTTGTTTTTCTAAAGTGTATATTAGTAATATACTGAACATTACAAAATTTAATTTTACACTAAAAATATATTATTAATTATTAATTGAATGTTTATTCTGCTGCTTTGTTAAACCAGCTGTTCAAGTATATAGGCTAATACAATGTTGATTGGCAACTTATTAAAAAGTTTCTCCACATTATTAATATACATCAATTTTTTGTAAAATTATCTTTACAGACAGGTTCATGTAGGTAATCATGCAACAAAAGGTCCATGACCTAACATAAGTGCCCCTGTAGCTATAATTAAAACTAAACCCTTTGATGGGAGCACTCAAAAACTCATCTCTGCTTGTCCAGCACATTTTATGTGCACAACATGAGCCATTTTCGGATCGATACTTTTTATTTCCCCCGGAAAATAAGCAAGTGCAGATACACACAGCTGTATATGTGAAAGGGAATGCAAGAGAAAGAGAGGGAAAGAGAGAGACGTAGGCCTAACAATTTTCATATTAGGGCATTAATTTTTACAACCGAGAGCAATGACCACTTTGCGACAGACTATTATCTGTCTTTCATGCACTCTTGCTATGGCATTTGTGTAGCAGTTTGCAATCTTTCCTACTGCTACGAGCTGCTTGTGTTATTGTTTGCGGTCGACTGCAACGAGTGCTAAACATGTATCCACTTCACTGCTGTTTTGCGAAAGTTAAGTCAGGCCAATTAAATATAAACATGTCTCTTTTTATTTTTATAGCTATTTCCCTCTCTCTTTCCTTTGCTGCTTGTTGTCTTTTCCACCACACCAAGTCTTGCAACACTCCCAACGGAGCTTGTTTCAGAGTCAACGAGCCAACAAGTACACCATTTAAACTCGCATCTTCCCAGCTTCCTTCATTTTAGGCCTACTGAGCACGTGGCATTGTCAAAAAACAAAAACCCAATCAACTCACAACACACAATTCCCAAATATAACAGCGCAACAAAATATAAATATGCAAGATATTTCCACCTGCATAATATATGTATGTAAACGTCATGCAGTAAATTAATTAGCTTATAATTGTGATGTGACATGAATGAAATTAACAAAATATCAAGCAAACTGAAGCACTTAAAGAAAAAGTAAATTATACTGTTACCTGCTGAATAATTAATCACCTAAATTACACTCTAGTCCAAATTAAGTTTTAATTTTATTACCAGTACCTATATAAAGCGTATGATCGATTTAAATTACCCAATTAGGACCCTTATACGGATTCCGTATCTCCTTTTTTCTTTCTTTGAATAGGGTAGGCCTAATTAAAGCAGGGAATACGGGTAATTCAGTTCAATCATTATACATTTTTAATGTAGGCCTTGGAATAGGTTATGGATTATAATTATTTATAATAGACAAATATTAAAATGTAATCCCTTTAATTCAAAATATATTAATATTGTGTATGAATGTGCTTCAATTACATTTTTATTAAGATCAATATTCCTATTATAGATGTAACTTAACATTTATCTTTATGTTTCAGGAGCTTGCAGGCATTTTACACGTGATATATGTAAATTGCAACCATTTGAAGTCACTGAGCAATTTGCAGTCAATAATTAAGCATTACCTGCAGCTAATCTCATTATTTGCAATAACCGTTTTGGAAATTTTAAAGAAAAGAAAAAGCCACAAAATTATATTTGAGTGCAGTTTTCCAACTGTTGGTTCTTGCCTCTAGTGTCTAGCTATTAAATTGCTTGAGTGCAAATTTTACAAACTCATGTATGCAATATGGAATTTAACAATGCACCACCAGAGGGGGCAACATGTGATGCATTACAAAATGCGCATAATAGTGAACTAAATTTTTTGCACCTTCAAACTATAATTTATTTCATCAAGAAAATATTGCAGGCTCCTATACCATGCACCATTGCATAAAAATTACAGTCTTAAAATTGTGATGCAAGCCGCCGATTTTATTTGTATCGTAATTTACTGCTCATTAATGAAGTCTGAACTGCTTCAAAGTATAAATTATGCATAGTAGCACTCTTCGCAAAAAGGAACAGCTGAGAAAAATGGTTGCATCACATTTACAAGTAATTGGCTGCTTCATAAAACTTAATCGCCTCAAGCGACAACATACATTTTTTACCCACAATTTTAGGATGTCTATGTTACACCGACTAGGGACAAATATACACATTAGCCAAATACCAAAAAACATATGCATAATGCAATGAGGTCAGATAAACTTTTACTAACACATTACTTTTTTTTTATAGCCAAGACAACACAAATTATCTTCGGAATTGAACTGACAAAATATACTGAATATAAGGATAATGCTATGAAAAGTTATGCAAATTCACAAATTCGAGTTGCCATCAAGCCGAGTTGAAATCTGATACCCAATTAGCACATTTGTTAGTAACTTTTAACTTTGCATCATACAAAGCAACTTAAAACAGCTCAGATTATGGAACTACAGTTTAATACAAGTCAATTAAATTTAACAATATCATGTTTCCTATACCTAAACTATTAAATTTGTTCCAAATAAACAACTATGGTGAGGTTCAAATTACATTTTCCAGAAGGGTATATGTTCATTAACTTCAAAGATGTTTACTATAGGTACGTATCCACAAGTTTCCTGGCGATAGTTCCCAGAAGTGTCGTATGGAGGCGCTGCAGTTGTTTTCCTATATCTAGCAGCACCGCAATGGAGCAGCAGCACTAATAGCAATGCTAAAAGGCATGCTCTGACCACAGCGCCACCACACGGAAAAACCCATGAAACACACCAGGAAAATTGTGAATATGGTCATAGTCAACATCCTTTGGGCAATTTTTAACCAATCCACTGCATTAGTCATAAATCCATTTTTAATTTACACATCAAGTTAACTTTTCGAAATATTACTTTTCTCTGACACATTGTCATTTTTCACATCTTTTTTTAAGTTTTGTGGATGTCCACAAAGCAGTGCCAATTTCAAAAGGTCACGTGTACTTTAGAAATGCCACATTCTTTTTATTGCATTTAAAGGTGGGGTAATATATTCAAGTGTCAATGTTGTGTGTGAAGGCAGGGAAGAAATTGCGAGATATGAACTAGCATTGTGTCACATGACGTCACTTGGAGCTCGGACTTTTGTGGACTAAAAATGGAGACAGCACTCGTCACAAGAGCATTGGTGCGTGTAAATTCGATTGGACCTTTCCGCGTGCAGATTTCCTTCACAACGAGTTTGCTTTGCAGCAACTCGATATCGCCCCTAAAAATGCCCCAACGATCGAACAAAACTATTTTTTCAATTTTTAAAATCAACCTTGCGTAAGAAATTGCTTTCTCAGTGGGCTCACGTCGAGCATAGATGAAATGAAAGCCGCTGTTGTAATAATACAAGTCCCACTTGCAAATACACAGATTCTAACTTTTTTTTCTTAAATACCATGCAAAACAGGTTTCTTTCTAGTTTTCCATTGCGAATTCCTGACCGACTCTTACATATCTGATTCTTAAATATGCTACATATAAAATTTAAATGTATAACGCTTTCTGGATATAAAAGGTGAATTGACAAGGTTTTGCAACCTACTCTGAAAAACTAGCATTTGATTGTCACTAATTTAGGAACATTGTCTGAAAAGTTGAGGCCATTTGAAGCATTATTGCCACAGATATGAATTATTTAGTTTCATATCTGTGGAGTGTACTGATCGAGTAGTATATTGTGAGATATGTACACTGGAGCGCCACCTTTAACTACTCGTAACTTTTTGTAACAATTTTTAAAAAAAGTTTTGTTTGCGCCAATCGTTTTATTGGCATCAATTCTATAGAATTACACACTTTCCAGGGTATGTTACAAAACCTTGTCAGTTCACCTTTAAGTTAGGAGGTTCGACTGTTGGCATGGGATGTACATCTCCATGCCAAATATTCAGATTTTACAAAATATTGCTGTAACCAAAGTTGGCCGTGTAAATTCATGAATTGAATTGAATAGCTAATACTGGAAGCGTATTCCTTTCTACCACAGCAAACCCGACATCTGGTCAAGTAATGGCTGTTTGTGGAAATATTCGCAAACATGGGCACCCAAATTGTACTTCAGACGTTCCTGTGTGTTAAGTTTGATAGCTACCGGCTTGAATGTTTAAATTGTGATATTGAAATTATTTTCTATACAATTATAAAACAAACATAGATTTCATCATCATTTTAACTACATCTTCCTTTACATATTTATGCAATGCAATTGCTTTAATCAATATACAAAATGTGTTTTAGTTTTTCAATTTTTTATACGTGATATAGGTATCAGATTGAAACTTAACGGCAAAGAATTGTCATACTAAAATATCATTTTTCATATACCCATGGTTCGAATTGTAACATGTTTTAGGGTCTACTATATTACCAGGCTGACTTTAATGTTAGGTACCTTAAGGCTACTACTCAATATCCTGTGATCCGAGAATCACAGCACTAGTCATTGGGCATAAGGACATGATGCAAGCAAGTGGATGAATCGAAGCGATTCAGCCGTGCATGAGCCACCACATAGGATTGGGTTAATATAACTTAGGTTTTCGAGAGATACACATGCAATGGTGTATGGGATATTGGAAATGGGATATGGGACATGGGATGGAACCAAAATGAAACAGGGGAGAAGGAAAAAAAATCAGAACAGATGTCCTCACGGGAAAATAAACCTGTGCACGTGGATGAATGCTCCCGTTTTCTGATATGCCACAAGGATTTGGGAGGTTCAGGAACCTCTGCTATGTACTAGATGGAGTCAGAAGAAAAAACAACACAAAGAAAAGGTATCCATGTCAGGGAAAGAGTTATATGGACAAAATGCATTTGGGACCAATGTGTTGCACACTAGTCGGTTACAGATACCAAATAAACAATTGAGTCACACTTTCCACATTCAGCTGAAATCGTCATCATCAAGAATAGAGCACAAAGAGAGGGATCGGATACATTTACTAGCACTGTATAATTTACATCGTTTACACTTGGTGTGAATCTTTTTTCCCCTCCCAGGAAACAGATCCCACATAAGCAAACACTCGCAATCACATTTTTCGACATGAAGGCAACTTCATCATATGGTGTCAAGAGACGAAAAGAAGTATGCGCTCTAAAAGTTGTTCCAGCAAACATCATAAAATATAGCATGTTTAAACAGAATTGATATTTTATCTTCCTTCATTTTGTTGACATGCACTGCAATGCAAGACTGCAAAAGGTTTCCTTCTTGTAACAAAGGGAAAGAGGGTTTAGTTGAGTGCAGAGCTAATTTGGAACAAGACCCCCAACATACTAACCAGGTGTTTTCAATTATGGTTCATTATAACAGTGTCTGGCATATTAATTCTTAGATTTGCACTACATTCCAGTGTGCAGTTACTGAACTTTATACTGTATTCTTTCTTGGGAATAGCAATACAGAAATTTTGGTAGCCATATACTAAAAGCGAGTTCACGGTTGCACTGTTGAGGGTAGGCCAAACGTGGAAGACAAGACTTTTGGCCAATGATTGAGAAGTTATGACAGTTTGGGCGTAGCTAGCAGCAATCAAGAATGCCCACCGCATTATACTACTCCCCCATTGGTCAATAGTCATGTCTTCCCCCTTTTACCTGTTCCCTAAGGTGCAACTTTGGATGCGCATTTAGTATAGTTGCATCCCAAGACATTCTCTCTTTCCACAAGATTTTAATAAACTGATCAGTCTATCGCGACAATTGTTTCGGCTAAACAGCCATCCTCAGGCGAATCGATACACATGAATAATACATACTCCCTCAGACACATTACCAAATGCTCCCTACTACATCCCAAAACCAGCATTACACAAATAACTCACAAACACAAGCCACCGGAACTAATATAAGGCATCAAAAGAACCATCAGAGCTGACGCTAGAGCACAAAAGAATTAACTAACACTTAAACCATGGTTGCATGGTTGCAAATGTTACAATTTTGACTGCTACTGCATTGCTTCAAAATCAGATGTATAACCTAGCCCAACGTAAGAATTAGGAACTTCCAAGGCTAGTACATATAATAAAGGCAATGGGCTAGACTAGATGCTTTAGGTCATGTGTCTGCCATTTTGGATACGACTCTGCATGTATCAGGATATTGACGCTTTAGCCTGCCTACATTCTGTAACATGTGCCACCTACAGTAGTATCTGAAATGGCAAACACATTACCTAAAGTGACTAGTCTCGTAGCCTTCATCAAACTAGCTTTGGATGATCCAAAGAGGTGTAAGGTCCCTCACGTTTGGACATGGATTTTACATTTCGTTAGCACAATTGCATGTGCAACAACAGAAAAGAAAGCAAGAAACATGATTGGAGTAGACATGGCTTTTGTTGATGCAGCATCGCTCACTCGTCACCCACACTACTGGACTCTCGATCGGTGACTGCAATCATGGGAAGGTCACACCCACAGAACTTAGCAAACCTGGTACAACTGGTGGTTGATACTACATGGTGCCTCTCAGTGATACCATCATGTTTTATAGGAGTAGACGCAATAGTAGTATTGGTATATTAGATGTAAGAAATGTGACGTTATAAAATGCACTGTGCACCTTTAAAGCTTGCTGCATCCGTTCAGTCGACAGAGTAATAGAAGGATAAGTTAGATAAAGAGGAAGAGAAATAATAGGATAGGGCAATGATGACCTAAGCCGTCGTTTTGTGACGTCTAATAGGTTGAAGGAGGATGGGAAATCTAATCTCAGCATTCCTACAAGCCCACGGTACGCAATATCGTGTTTCTGGCAACTATTTTTAAATTGCCAATTCCTTTCCATACGGCCTACGAAACCACTCTGACGAAAAGTAAAGAGATTGAACGTGCACATGCACAATTAAAAAATACTTCTTCTACTCGGGCATATTTTTCAAAAGATATGTGCCAATCTCATGTGCTGCTGCTGCTCCACTGCCAACACTGAAATCCCACCAGATCTTACTAACGAACACGGCTCACCGCTCTCCTGACATATAGAAAAATTCGCACACACTACAAATACTTTATATATATAAGTAGCTGCAACATATTTTTACTGCCAAGTGAGGTTTCTTCCCTTTTTATATGTACGTATATACAAAAAAAGAGCTGTACGTTTTGTGAAAGTCTGCAATGTGTGTGGTTCCCACGCGGCAGTCAGCAACACATGTGAACACATGTCGATTTATATAGTTTTTCCATCAAACTAAGGTATTTATAAGAGCTGTATTATTTTATTTCCTCTTCCAAATGAGGGGATATTCAATGTATAAGGCAGCTCTAGGAATTTCCCCTTCAAGGGGTGGGATCGATATACGTATATCTCAGTATTTAAACAAGAACCTTTTTCCAAACAAATAAATATCCAAATAATATATCAAAGTAATCCTATACACAGCATATAAGGATTCCTTTTCAATACCTAACGGATAATGTTGAAAAATCTAATAATATTTTGCTGATTTACATGGATTTTCATGCCTGCACATGGCAGAATGTGAAGTGAAAATTGAATTATTAGATGATTAGAAATATTTACTCATCAAACAGAACGAATCAATTTGCTATTATTAAGGTGGCAGGATGTGTAACAGCCTTCGATGACGCATATTAATTACTGTATTTACACAATCAAATGATCATTGCATGTAGCAATAAATATGGTCAAAATAAACATGAAAATCAGGCATGCATGGCATTTTCATAGCTATTAAATTATTATTGCATGATTTTCGATTAAATTACAACAAATTCGTGAGTTACAGTGATGTATTTGATCGACACATTTCTAGAAAACGGTTGGCAATATCAAAAATCCAATAGTGGCTTGGGGGGGGGACAACACTGTTTCCAAATATCCCTGATCATTCCACAGTTAATCCATAAAGAACAGACTTTTGTTCCACCCTGTATATGTCAGTTCATGTAAATTGTTTGCACAAAACCTCACGCAAGGTTAGACTTCGATAATAGCCCTTAAAATGTCTTGCACCACAATTTTTGTGTCTAGCAGACTACACTAAATACAGTATACATATATGGCACACCACGGAATTCCTTCGTAATTAGGCAAAAATTTACGCCTGGAAGAAGCATGGAGGCTACCCTATTTATCAGCATATATTACAGAGTTTGTGGCAGACATCTTTTTTTCCCCCCTCCTACAATAACCCTCATTATGGTGTGCGCAGCATAAGAAGTGCCATAACTATAAGTAGGGGAGTTTTGCACGCAGACCAATCAGATAGCTCAACCTTGTGATCAATAGAGTAATGGCCAAGAGCTCAAGTCGTTCATATAATAAGTAGTGCATCCATTTTCAAATGTAAAACCTCATTCTGAATTCTGATTATCACAAAAATTAACAAAACATGTTTTTCTTTTTAATATCTAGCATACATAAATTCTCAAATTTTGTTCCGACAAGTGATTCAGCCCAATAAGGTCAGCTGTGTCCATTTTCCATACATCATGTGACCCATGTATGTAAAGGTTTTATAGTGTGAAAGGGAATTGATATAACCACAGTGCAATGCCAAATTTTACGGTTAGTTTTATTGGCCAGCTTTATGACCATATATCTGCCATAAATGGTTATAGAAGTGATGGGATTTTGCAACTGAAACTCCATTGACCAATATGAGCAATTCTATTGCCCCAATAGCTCAGTATATAGCACCTTATACAGATGGTGAATTATTGCTCCATCTTCATGTATATTTTTCTTCCGTAAGGTCCTCATTTATGTTTCGTTCTGTTTGCCATATTCGTTATTCTGTTCCGCTACCTGATTCGTCGTTCTGTTTATCGCTACACTAGCGCCACCTGTACATCCTATAAATACTCTTGTCACATTAAAATCTTCCTTTTTTGCATAACTTATGTGAAGTGTCCGCGCATCCGTTCTTCTGCATGCGCTGGTTCCGAACCAGTGCTTACACTACCCTTACACGCATTTGTTCTGAACATAATCAACCTCTAACCAACTCCTTGCTCTAACAAAGGCAATCTTCAAGTTAAATTCTAAGTGTGGAATCATAGGGAAAATCGATTTCAAGGCCCACCCCTGCAACACAATCAAAATTTCTATTATTTGGATCAGGAAAAAATCAACTTTTCTGATGATCAACACTATATTGAGCACCTCAACATGTTCAATTTTCCTTCTGAAGAGATTAATTATCTATTTTCTAGGGAAACACTATAGCTTAGAAAATTGAGGAACGTTGAACAACAGACTTGAAAGCGATTGTGTGTAAGTAAGCCACTATATAGCCTAGATAAACTGCGCACATTCTCTCCTGCAATCGCCTCTCACAAATCACAATACGTTTAATTATGGCACGTACTGTATACAGAAATGAGTGCAGAAATATATAGGCAGTGCTTGAAGGGATGGGGCAACAAATAGGACAGCACCTCGTTCAAAGACTGCGCATGAAAAGAAATGTTGAAGAAAGGAAAAAGCTGTCAAGGAGGTTGGTTCAGATAGAAAGCGAGGATAAATGAAAAAACGAGGGAAAAGAAAACGGGGAGATGCTATTGCCATAGTGACAATATAGCAGTAGTTGCCCCAATAAGACATACACTGTCGTTTTCCCAGCCTTGCTTTCATATCTGGCACGTATTACCAATTAATGGTGCAATCGAGCACGCGTGGTCGCACCAAATAATGCTGACGTCATTTTTTCCATCAAACTTGGCATGCACACAGTTACAATTAACTGTCGCTGATTTATATTCATTTTGGTCCTAGCCTCACACAATTTTCATCAAACCCTTGGCCTGGAAAAGATCGATCGATTCGGATCGTGCAGTTTGAATCCTCCACGTACGTTTCAATTTAATAATAACGATCGTTATCATCATCATCATCGTCATCATCATCGTCATCAACATCATCATCAGCAGCATCATTTTCATCATCATCATCATCATCATCATCATCATCATCATCAT
>JAQFZQ010003018.1:0-11911 GCA_034696005.1 Glomeris marginata | reverse complement strand
ACTTCTATTTAATTAACTATTCAAATCCTCTTAAATTCTCTTAAATTACACAGAAACGTACTTCCGGGACGTTACAGTTTGAGCTGGTTCCCATGTACAAGCATAAATCACTGTGTGGCCAAAATGATGCGGCTTTAATTTGAAACCGGTATTCAATTGGAGACCGGCTTCTATTTGGAAATATACGGTAGCTATGACTAATTCTATGAATATATGTATATAAACTATATTGAATCGCAGACAGTGATTGAATATGAACTGTGATTATATAAAGGATTCACTCACCCTGTTTGGGGGAAATGGGCCAGAGTTGGATCGACGGACAAGATTCCAATGAATTCCACCAGATCGTTTATTTGGTATGAATTGCTTTCGGAGTGGTTGTATATCTGTAAAAGAGACATGGGGCGTGAAAATCGAATGGCATTGCATACAGTGAATAATCCCTAGTCACATGCCTAGTCACATAGACTACGAGTTGTGCATTTAGATTTCGTATTAAGCGAGATCAGTGGACACCGAGGTCCATGTAGGCCTGTATTTATTGCCGCACTCTGCCTTTTCCAAAATCCAGATAACAACGTTTGATTTTGATTTGCCAAACTGGAGACCGCAATTTACGATGACGTTTGCGATTTGTCTATTCACTTGTCGTAATTTGGCAATAATACCATTGCACTGATAGGCCTACTTTGCAGCATGTAGGAGCATTAGGTCACGTTTTAGTTAAAAATCGCAATGCGGTCATTGCTAATTACTGCAAACGTACACGTATAAATTCAGAGCAACCAGCTAAATATGTAAATGTGTGTACATATATATGTTGTTGGCAAGTTTAAAGTGAGACTATGTGCTCGAATATACTGGTGTAAGGGTTGTTTTTGACATTTGAAATTGGCTAGTTGGCCACTTCCTGCCTGTCCCAAGTGTCATTTCATTCTCCACCTTGCATGTTGTTATATAATATATGTTTGTTTGCAGTACAAATTCGTAATTGCGACCCGAGAAATGGACTGATCTCGGGAGGATTTGTTATTACTATTCCCGGAAATGTGACTGCTGTTTGTTCCAAGCGACATCATTTCACTTTGTGACCATTATTAAAACAGCACTTAACAGTACACATACATGCAGTGGTTCCACTCTAACTTTTGTGCTTTTTGAATTAGCCTATGAACAACCTACTTTTGTTATTTTAACTGTTGGCATGAATGCATCCAACTCTCATGTAATGCCCATGATAATTCTTCAGCGAAATAAACACATGATTACAGCTTTATTAAATACTGGTCAGTGCAAGATTAGGTTTGCTGAAATGTAGTAAGCACATGTGTGCAACAATAAAACCTAAGTTTCGCAGAAACATCATATATGAAAAATATGGATCATCACGTTGTGACCGGTTCTTAGATTGATTGGGCTTATTTATTAAATAACCTTTTTAATGCTGTATTTGAAATACCGATATTTAAAGTAATGAGATTTGGAGATTTGCTTTGATGATTTCACTTGTGAAGTAATGTTATTCATATCAATGCAATATACCGTAAATTTCCAAATAGAAGCCCGGGCTTCTATTCAAAATTAGTAGAATATAATGTTTTTTTCACAAGCGGAGTTTGAGCTGGTTCCCATGTACAAGCATATTGGGAACTGGTTTTTAATCATTGTATGGTCAAAATGATGCGGCTTTAATTCGAAACCGGGCTTCAATTGGAGACCGGCTTCTGTTTGGAAATATACGATAGTTGAATTGATGAGAGAGAAAAAAATGATGAGGGATTTTATAAAAAGATAAAGAAGCTACCCCTTGGGTTCACTTTCTTCTCACTGCAGGGAAGCATGCAGCATTAGTATTGCAGGGGCTGCTGCGTTTATACTGTATATTAGCATGTAACAAGCTTCACGTTGCTGCATTTCTTTTCTGAAAGTCATGTCATATACTTTACAACTTATACAGGGTGAACAGAAAGTATGGAAACAATGCTAATATATTTTGAACTGTGATAGATATAGGGGAATGGTGATGCGGTGGTTGAACATAATATACAGTTCCAAACGAATGGCGTATTCGAAATTTCCGTACGACCTTTCCTTCAAGGTCATGGGTGTTCTAACTTTTCAATCGTTCAAGATGGAGCACAATTTCGAAATAGGCGCTGGACATCCGATTTAGTTAATAATTATTACCAGAAAGTTTGGTGCATTTTTAAACCGTACATAATTTTTTGAAATGATAAATGTTGTGCTCTGCAGTGAAGTGGCATCTCGTTTACTAAGGGTTAGCACCTAGGACAGAGTGCTACAACATTTTGCAGGTTTATTTTCATACATGCCAAGCAATCCACTTACACTAAACTCTCATTTCTGCATCTCTGTATTGTAAATGCCCTTCACATTGCGGGACAAAATTTATTTAAAAATCTACTCGACTAGGATTTTTTCCCCCAAATCCATCAGCTATATGCATGTGATATCATAATCACATTGTTTTCATATCAATGTGTCATCTATATTTTATATGCTGAAAGGTTCACTGTATAACTTCTAGCGCTACTCATTGATTAGATTGTATAGTTTTAATTTCCCTATATATACCTATTTGAGGTTCAAAAAATAGTTTTGGGGGAACAAACAAGTTATCCTGCAGCCTGCATCAGTATATAGGCTAGATGGCAATTGGGTTTGACGGGAGGCCTGTGTTGGCTTGATTGCTCGTCCATCGTAACGGCCACATGATGATTAAAGTCAATCAAGCTCAGTTGCTCTCGGTGGAGTTACGATGGATCCGTGCGCAACCAAATTAAAACCAACTGCAGGGCAAGTGTAACTTATTTTCTTGAGAGCTAACTGCACCTCGTATGAGTTGTTCATTTTATACCGAGAGCCACCTAGGCCTACATGGTGCCCATTGAGGGGTCACCTGCCACAGTTATAAATGTATAATGCGAAAAGTAGCAATTACAACTCGTAGCGAACGCAATTTACGAAATGAATTCAATTCGTAATTACATTAATGCCATTTTCGTAATGAGTCGCTACTTCACCAAATTATGAAAATATTAAAGGTAGAGAGAGAGCTAGCTGCATTTACTAAAACTGTATATACGGATCACTCTCACTTTATGAAACCATAACTATTATAACATGGAATATACTGAAAAGTTTGTGGACAATTCTTGTTTCCATTTAATTACCGATTAACTAAATAGGTACATGCAGCTACTATAGTTATAAGGAAACGGTGAAAGTAGAATATGTTCCCATGGCATACAATAATGGACCGTGTCAGTAGTACTATATTTAATTAAGGTCGAGGATCGTTACATTGCTGTGCCATCTGTTGCTCATATTTGAAATAAAATAATTTTAAACATTAAAAGACTGTATTAATGAATAACATGGCTACAAAAATCCTATTAATTCCAAGACAGAAAATAACCTTGAAAATGCTGTTCAGGGTCATCTATGGCTGGATAGCTATAGTAGACTTCCTATATCGATATGTATTAATATCCAGTGCAATGCACATATATTTCAAGAGATTTAAAGAATATGACCAGACTTTTTATCCACCCTGTATGTTTCATTTATTGGTTAATCACTGGATACAGGAAAGTATCTGTAACATCCTCTTTATTTGGAATGACTTGGACTTTTTGTTTGCCATGTGATGATGACTATGCAATGAGATCAATGGGGGTAAATCGATATGCAGTGCACTTATGTAATCATCCGTTGTCACTTATAAGTGGGACACTATACATGGTAGTGGTAGCCTTAGTGGACATGGATCCACTCGTGTATGCATGTTGCAAATCTAGACAAACGGGTAACAGCTGCCGTTTCCGAGCATACTATATAGTTGACACTGACCATCCCAAAAGACAAAGGATATAATTTTAAAATTTACTTGCGCTCACTGAGCTTATTCATGACATAACCACGATGTGGCAAAACGCCTTCAAGGTAAAATGGCTGGACCACTTCCATATGCAAGCAAGCCACTGACTCGAAAGAATAACAACTGCACATGAATAAGCTTTGCACAACTGTACCATACGCTGGACAACAAAATGATCTATAGCTGAACAATATTTTCCCCGTCAAATATTATTACTATAACATACTATATATCCAACCTATTTAAACAAACTTTCCTAGCTCGTATATGTAATGGTGGCCAAAAAGTCATTCCAACATTTCAAAAAAATATAGCAAAAAACGACTGCAGTGATAACTGTAAGGTTTGTGGCAAATTAAAGAGGTACCCTATAAGTTTTCTCCCCATTTTTCACAGTACAGGCTAAGTTGAATAGGAGGCGCTGCAATCGCTGGAACTGAAAATGGCGTCAGCGCGGAACGCACGATGTGTTCTATGGTATCACAAGACGAAATTTCCGATTGCTGTGCAGTGAAATTTTAGGAAGCCGAAGGGAATATGGGTGACCACCACCAAATCATTACAAACCATCGTTGCATGTTATGCTGATTCTAAGAACCGGAAGTGTGGCCTCCCATCCGCAAACATGGTGATTTCATCTTGTGATACCATAGAACACATTGTGCGGTAGCACTGACGCTGCGATTGGTTGAATTTCATTAATTTTCCTTGGCAAAAAGTTTGCTAGAAAATTTGAATTAACCTGATGGTATATAGACTTTTCTTTATAGTTACTGGGAGTTAGCTAATTAGCTTATGTACATTTATGGGTGTCATTTTGAAGGAAGGAAAGTCCAAACATCACAACTTGGTCAGGAAACTTTTAAGGCCACAGGGATAAAGCGAAAAACATTTTTTGGGGAAAGTATGCAGACCATGGCATGAGACCCTTTACTTTGATCTCCTCAGGCTCTTCCCCCTTTTCATCATGCTGTATGTAATCATCATTTTCATCAACAGCTGCCAACTTTCTCAGCGTTTCGTATGCTAATGAAGCGAAATTTCCCTCTCATCTATGTAAACCTCTCCGACATGTTGTCGAGCAAATCTTTACACGTTGTATGCCGCAATTCTGCTTCTGAGTATGTGCTCTTCTTTTCCCCCATTTACTTCTACTATGATACTAAACCGGAAACGATTCTAATTAAAGTTCCTGCTTTCTATTTCCTTAGATTTTTATGTTTTTTCTTGGGCTATTGTGTCTACTTGAGATGTTATTCTCTCAGCACTGGTGGAGAAACAATTCAATGTAATTATCTGTTATTGTCAGTTGTTCACCTGCGGCTGTCATTTAAGTTTATAAGTTTGTGCGTTGAGGTTCATCTTGAACAAAAAAGTATACTTAATTGTATCTGGGTAGTGGTTAACAGTTTTTTTTGGCATGGGCAGCGCAATCATTTTTTTGTTGCAAATTTGGAAAACGCGCTTTTCACACATCATCACTCAAAAACTACTAAAGATATCAAAAATCCGTTATCGCAACCCTGTGCAGAATAATATGTAAAAATTCACATAATTAGAGATTTCGATTATGTAGTCTAGCAAATTTATATTGTTCCGTACCATTGCTAAGTTGCACTAAAACCGGTAATATTTGCGAATTTTTTGCAAGGTTTCTGTGAAATGCACAAAAACAAAACAAAGGCTCGGATAAAAGAGTGCCCTTTGACCTATTAGGTATAATTTACTGGTGTTTATTGCGTTTTCTGACTATAAACAGTGCCCATATAACGAACGCCATGTTCACAAACGCAAAATACTCTCGACCAAGATGGCTACCTGCCATTCGGAGCGTGATTCCACCTTAATTTGCCTAAAGTAATAGTATACGTTTTCAGTAAAATTTTAAATGTTACAACATAATTGCACACAATAACATGGGCGGAGCTACAAAATTGTGCTTAGATTGCTAATAACTTTTTTAACAATTTATAATTTAAATCTGACTGCTAACATTTTTTCACCATGTTTTCCATGTTTGATGAGATTTTTAGGGTATGTTAGGAAATGCTGACAGTTCTCCTTTAACATACATAGCTCGCTGTGCAATCTTCCACTCGTACAATATTAGCTTAGGTTCCAAAATATTAATTATCGATTCAGATTTCAATTTGAGCTCTCGTCTTGCACATACATATATTAATCCAGTATTCATTATGTAAACTGGCTTGGAGCGTTTATTAAAGGAGGGTCTGTCGATTATCCCTCTATACAATCTCAAGTGATCAGAGTTAATGTCGAACGAATCGGCATTAAAGTAAAGAACCAACAGTTAAACCCAGTTTGGGAATTTTAGAGCCCCTTTCAAAATGCTCCTCGACTTTTCTTTATCTGTGAAAAAAGAAGCCAAGTACTTCCTAGAAAACGTCTTCATGCACTCATAAAATGATGTGTAGGCTTTCACCTATAATAGATCTATGCCACCACTATTATACATGTAAAACGAAAAACCTTAATTTGAACTTGGCAAATAATTAATTAAATTCATTTATATAATTCAAAACAGCCTTTCCTAAGATGCTATAGTAATAACTTTCATTTCAAAATTCCAATATACTTCCAGGATTTCAAGGACAACAAAACAATTCTAGTATAATACCAGGATTTTAATTAAGGATTTCCAGTATCAGTAGACACCCTGCTAAAGGAGTTTAGACTAATAATAATAATAATTTGAGAGAATTGAGTTTTCCACAACGAAATCCTAGAACTTAAATTATTTCCCACTACAACAGTACAGTGTTTCCACTATTTCAATTCCCACAAAATTGTTTTATTGCTAGTGGTTTCTTCCAACTGGGAATCCGGTTAAAAAAAAGGAAAGCAGTGGAGAAGGTAGCGAAATCCTTAACTTTGGGAATTATCGATCCCTTAGGGCAGGGAATATACGACTTGGGTGCAGACTTTCGCAGATGTTCGTCCATTTATTCACGATTAATTTGCATCCAGTTGAAGAATTGGTGTAGTTTTGTCAAGGAACTTGTCCAGAAGGATGCATTGAAAGAGAACATCCTCGAATTCCCCAGTTATTCTTTTCCTGCCGGAAGATTGATAGCGACAAGTGTCCACTCATTTTCCAAGTCCACACACTATTGCTGTACAGTGAGCTGAAGTAATGTGAATATTTCTTTTTTGGAAAGAGATGTAGGGGGGGACCTCGAGAGTGAAACATGCAATAGATGTCTAGCGGTGACAAGTGGACTTTCCATAACTGAATAGGGCTTTTGTTTCTTGCAAACTGGGTTTCCATCATGGTGTTACCTTCCCCCCCAGCCACCCCATACTTCCTGTGCACCATGTATGCATGTATATATTAGAAGTGATCGATCGAAGACGTTTGCGCCTACGAAACAAAATTGTGTTGCTGCAGGGAAAGGTAACGAGTACCAGGCTGGGTTTAATCTGTGTGAAAGCATGCGAGCAATATTATCCGTCCTGTAATCCAATGTGGCGCAGATTGCGAAAAGCCACTCGAGGACGCCAACCGAGAGTGTGGACTCAGTCCCAGACCCTACCAACCAACCAAAGATACATGCCTTGCAAAAAACACAAATATATCTCTTAGATCCCTGTTTCCAATTTTGCACAAGGTTACCTTGCTGTCGCGCAGTTATCGAAGTTAACGCAACTTTTTTTCCTCAAAAACGTTAAAATGAATCGATCAGAGTAAGGAACTGAGGGTTATACTTTCAGAATTCCCTAATAGAAATCTTATGTGTGCTGCATGAATGTAAGTTAAGAAACGGAAAAGCACGGGAAACAGCGGAAGCGAAGAAACACACGCGCGGACACATTGATAGATTGAAACCAAAGAGCACTATTTTTAATGATGCAACAGTATTTATAGTAATGTACAGTTGGGTAAGAGTCGCATATACATACATAGTAACGAAAGTATTGAACCAATGAAATGGCAGAGGAGGAGGACCTTACATTAACAACTCTGTGCCATAGCTGCAATTAAGACTTGATTGATTGATCTGAATGCTAACGGGTTCTCTACAGCATCTTAAGGACCACTCGTATTAAGGGACCACCTGCTTCTTAGGACCGATTTTGATTGGCCCTGTGGCGCTCCATAATATTTAACATGATGAGAGGACCACCTGCCAAACGCGACCAAGGATCATGATTTTTGAGGTCCAAATTGCTGAAAACATGTCAAATGGGGAAACTTTTTCCAGAAGTCAATTGATGAGGACTTTATGCAGTAATGCAATAAAACAATACCAAATGAATTGTATACATATAAGTAGATAATTCACACAAAACATAAGTTCTTGTAAAGTACAAGGACAATTCAGAAAGAAAGTTCAGATCTTTATTTTAAAATCCGAAACAGTAGTAATGTTAATTGTTAATTACTAAAATCTTTAATATACATACATTTTTAACAATTTTTGTAAATATTATCTGGTATGTCAGAGTGAATTTAGCCTTAGGAATAATTAATGCAGTGCTAGTCTTCTCATGTTGCCACTGGTGTATTCAGCAAGTTTATTAAAAGTTTGACTTCGTTTAAAGTGTAATGTAACCACATTTCAGTCATTTCATAAAGCTGGGAGGAGCAATTCCACAGTAAAGGGAACAAGTTACTGTCTTCAGGAATTGATTTATTGGATGACAAAGCAATGTAGGAGCCAATACACTGGCGGCAACAGGGCATTGGCACGGAAGTAATTTTAACGAAGACCAAGAAACGCTTTCACATATAAGATAATATTTAAACATAAATAGCTTAAGATATACTATGTTAAACGTTTTGTTAATTAACATTTGACATTACAACAGCTTTGTATTATAAAATAAAGAACGGTTGTTACTTTCCGGATAACCCTAGTATTTGGGATTGTTGTTGATAGGTTGCCTTTTCGGTTAAGATATTTGCAACATAGTCTAAAGATCCATATAGTATGTAAACCTTTATAGTTCACTTGTTGGCCAATGATGGATTGCTCGTTCATAACATCATGCTTCACATATCGGATCAATTATGCAATCGATTGTGTTCCATGCAGCAGAACAAAAACAAAATATTTTCAAGAAGAACACGGTATACTAGCATTTCACCAAAGTTTTTTTAATATATAGATTGGTGCGTTCCCAAAACGATAACATTGATTATCCATATTGCATAATATAGGCTGAACTGAACTCTCTATAGCTGAAAGTTTCGATCCATTCCATGAGCAAGTCATGGGGAACAGGTTGTTTTAAGTTTTGATTGATCGCATGCGGTTTTCGGAGCTGCCATTTTAAATATCACATCCCATAACATCAATCCATATGCAATGATGACAAGAACTATTAGCTTCAGCAGAATAAAAATGACTCTATATAGTATGTCCAAGATAAGAGGAACCATAATTACGGCCACACTTGCCGCGATAACCAACCGCAAACTGGTACAATGTGAATGAATGTCAATGGACTTGTTTCCTCTTGTTCATGGACTATACTGTTTGGAGTAGTAATTTAGGATTGTCTTACTTTTACGAGACAGGCGATGGCGTTCGGATCATTCAAAGGAGTGTCCAGATCCAATTGCGGGTAACTTTGGGATCCTATTTCAGAGAAAGAAACAAGTGGATTATGGAAATGCACTCTTTTATTAGTAGATTTGAATTTCAAGCAATGTGAAAGTATGGCCTCCTTTAGAACACAGACTTACATCAATGATTTCAATTATCAAAATTACATTTTGATAATGTACGAACATAACATACGAACATTTAGTGTTGGGATTTATTCAGTCCATAATTAAAATTTTCCATATCAATGAATGCATAATACAAACATTATTTAAACACTGATTCCGATTAATCAATTTAGACTATTATTACTTGTAATCATTCATATTTAACGTTATTTTTAAATTTAAATGGCAAGGTACAGTTCAAAAGCAATGTAGATAGTCTCGTCCTCTTGTCACTACATGATGACCCATAAGTAATTGAGCAGTTATTGATATCTATTTTTAAAATGATGAATACTGTGTGCTAATATGAAGCCGACTCCTCGTTTACTAAGGGTTGTAAGAAGTGGATCGCTTGCATGTATGAAAGCAAACCTAAAAATTGAAGTTGCAACCTGCCCTACGCGTTAACCCTCGGTAAACAAGACATCACTTCACTGCAGCGCACACTATTCATCTTGCAGCCCACATTTCAAACATTTATCTACGGTTCATAAATGTATCAAACTTTCTGAAAGTAATTTTTATTAACTAAATCGGATGTCCTCTTCAAGTTCCTAATTCAAAATTGTGCGCTATCTTGCACGGTTGAAAAGTTGGAACACGGATGTCCTTGAAACAAGGGTCACAGTTTGACAATTTTTGTTCCATTTGAAAGGGCACATATGACTTCCTATTTGTCCGCAGTATTAACTTTTTGATACATATCATGTGTAAATTGCTATTAACGAAATACACAGACTTTTATCCACCCTGTATATGTACTGAACTGGTTTTGTTTTTTTAACATTTCGCTAAAATGTGAGATATTTACTCAATGCTGCTGCGTTACTTCTGGGGCACCCTGTAAGGTAAAAGTTTTAGAGAATAAATATAAGGTTAATGTTGCCACATGTTATTTTCTTTAAAAAAGTAATGACAATTGCCTTATATACACGTAGTAGGATACTTTGTGCAGTTGCATTATTGTTGCCTCGCAAACAACAACTTTTGAAAGAACAAGAAACCTCTGTTATGTGGTTGAACACTTTTTTGTACAGCATAGTGTAGATACATGTAGCTCAAGTTTATTGTAGTGCGGACGTGTAATTGAGTTTACTTGGGCCTCTGCTGCAGACAAACTGCGCCTTAATTCCTTAAACTGGAAAGGCTAATCCTTCCGTGCATATTCAATGAACGGTAGGTTCTCCACCACTAGCTTTCAGATGGATTCCAGCACATGCTCTAAACAACACCCAATTCCCACAGAAACCCAGCCTCAATTTGGGCGAATGGAGTAATTACAAAGCATCATTGCCAGAACCTGCAAATCTAATTGTTGAATCAAATCGTCAGAAGCCATCTGCCCGAGACCGAGTTCCTTTCTCGTTTGCCTCGGGAGATTTCACCACAATTATGCACAATATAATGTATGCCAAACTTTGCCATTTCCATTGTTTAACCTGCCTTGTAAATGTTTTTTTCTCCCCTCTCTCCACCTAAAAGGATGTTTACCCTTGCAATTTCAGCATGAAAACCCTATTTAGCTATTACCGAGATAACATGAATTTAGGCAGGGCATATATGACACTCTAAATGGTTTAAATGGCTCTTGAATTTGATGCAGAAAGTGCTGTTGTGAAAAACTTAGTTTCTGGCCCTTCAAGTAGGCCTACAAGTAGAACCAATTAATGTTTCGTTGGTTGTGAGATAAATGCGATTACCTTCGCATTTTCTTTAGCTTCATTTCTCATTGAGAACAAGCTTCATTAAACATTTTTGTAATTATGCAAGATTATATAAAACAAATTTGAGGTTTGTAAATTTATTAAATTCTGCATTCAAGACTTCAAATTATCAATTGGCATGAAATTAGTAATTTTACATAAGTAATAGTAATATATACTTTGTGTAAGCTAAACTTGCATTTGCTGGAAGCTTTTAGGAACAATATTTTCAAAACACATAAATATATTTTAAAATATTTCAGGAAATGATGATAATAACATTGTGCCAAATTAATGCTTTCATTATATTTTTGTCCTGTGTTAAAATTAATACTTTCTCACAATACAAGAAACATCTGATGACTAGTTTGTGTAAACTTAAGGGCTCCAAAACATTGTGCCAATTTTCCCTAACTCTATTTGTCACACTTTCTCACTATATTGTTAACGGCTATAGCAATGGGCACGAGAGTTGACACTCCATGTGTTCAGATTATGACGTATGCTACTCTCAAAACAGGGTGCCATCTGGTTGGCCCAGTCAAAGCCAAGTCCACGAATCGTACA
>JAQFZQ010003017.1:0-11912 GCA_034696005.1 Glomeris marginata | reverse complement strand
TTTATGTGACGATCCTTGTAACGACCCTGCGTTTGCGAGGCTAGGGATCCCCTTTACACGTGCAGTGTTGGGTGACGCCTGTTGGTGAAAGCGCCGTGAACGGCGTGCAAACACACAACCGCCACGCACGAGCAGTGTATATAAACTTAGTAAAAAGTTTCACAACTTTTTCTTTTCATTTGACAACTGAATTTTTGGAATAATCTCCGACCATTCTATTGCTTATGGATCATATTTCTTTGGAACATAAGTATGCTTCGCATCCTTCTTTATTGACAGTTTTTTTTCTTCAAAATTATGCAACATGTAACAAATGCGTTAATTGGAAACTTTGCACACCATATCATTAAGCTCACCAAGTATGCTAGCATTCCTTAGTTCCGTTATTCCCCTATACAATCGTTTCGGGCGCTGCAGGCGCTGGGAGTTTCATTACATGGGATGAATGGAGCAAGGATACAATATACTGTGACCAGGATATGGCGTTCCCGATTGTCGTGCGTGACGACGACAGCCGCCGTTATCCACCAGCAGGGGGCGCACAGTGTAACCATTCGATACTTGAATCGATACTAATACACGCTTTCTATACATCGTTCCAAGCATCGTTCACGATCGTTCAGTACAACGTTGTATCGAAACCTCGGTGTGGTCGTATCGACAATGTATCGCTGGTATCGAGGTTGTATCGGCAACCGAGTTTGTGGATTCCTAGGGTGAATTGCTTCCAGCCAATGGGGTGCCCCTCACGTTTAATCCTTCACAAACGAATAGGAACGCCATATCCTGGTCACAGTATATATGGTATCCTTGAATGGAGCATGCTGTACTCTATTCTCATCCACTCTTGGTATCGCACATTAGAAGGAATATTTCGCATGTACAGTACTGGATAGTATTTAGTCAGGAAAGCATCCATAAAATGAATTTGAAAATTTTACTTACAATGACAATTTTTGTCACCAGTCAAGGTAAACAAGAATTTAATTCTTTGTCCTTGTTGCACATATTTATAGCATTTTAAATTAATCAGCATGTTTACTAATTACTATGCAGAAATTTAACATATTTCAAAATATGTTGCTATATTATTCTATTTGCAGGATGTTGAAAAAGCACTTGCACGTTTTTCATTCCCATATCCTTCGTTTCTCAATGTACCCCTGTTATCTGAATGTAAAAACGTATTCTACGTTAAAACCGTTTGGCGTTGCACAATAAAGCTCCCAGTAATTACGGAAAACGATAAAGTAGGCCTACTACTCGATGCCATCGGCTGCAGTCAGGCGCAACCTTCGCCTACTTAGTCTACGGCTTGGCTGGGAATCACTATACATATGGCTATTTCCTGATTATAATACAAGTTTCGACTAGAGGAATAATAAAACTTTGAGACATATGGTTCACCGTAGAATTTTTACAGTGTGCGGCAGAAAGACCTCCTCGATTTGGGAAGAAAGTAGCTAGGGGTAGGGCTGGGATACAGCAGTGGTGATTGTTCGGTTAGAGAGCTGTCTTCAGGACGTTTTCATTTCACATAATGGCTGGGATTATATAAGCTTGCAACATTTATGATGCATGTATGCTGGAGAATAGCCAGTTTACACTCGGTTCGGCACGTATCATTCTTTAAACAACCTATTCATTCAGCTCTGTGCTAATGAAAGTGGTACAAGTTGATAGATGACAAGGGTCCACATTGTGACACAGCAGTAAAAGATGTACATAAACCATAGAATGACATATGCATCCATCATGTTGTAACATGGCAATTATCGCGATGCAGAACACCATACATGATACCATCAAAAATTTCCCAGTCTGAATTAATAAAGGAATTGGATTACACACATAAAGAAGTCTTGGTTCTCTATAGAAAGAAAGACTAGATATGGAAGCAAGTAATAAGCTATTAGTTTTCATCCATTTTGACAGTTGGTCGAGGTTACGAGATGGCCACAAAAAATAGTGCTGTGCATTGAAATGTAGAATTATGATTAACTGGTAAGTAAGTATTTAGTAACAACTAATTTTTATATCATATAATACAAGGTAAACAATATATTTCATTTTCACCCTGTCATTAATTTACACCAATGGAGTCATGTGATTGGGGTGAAAACGGACAGCAATTTGCTGTCAGGCTGCCATCCGTTTTCATACGCTCGTGTCACCCTAGCCTTAGTGTCCCCTAACTCCACTAAAAAAGTTTGTACAGAGAGAACGGAATCACCTTGTATATTAGACTTATGTTACAGACAAAGTATTGCCTTATCTTCAAAGTAAGTCTATGTAATTCAGTTGTGAAAGGACAAGATCTACCCCCGTTGTTCCTTGAGGAACCGATGGATGTTAGCGTAAGAGAAGGTGATGCTGTTCTTTTACGTTGCAAGATTACCGGGATTGGTTGTAGATGTAAGTGGACAAGAGGTGGAAAAGTAATTGAAATTGGGAAAGGTTCCATGTACCAGTACACAAGTGACAGGAAAATAGGAGATTGTTCCTTGCGCATCAAACGAACAAGTCGAAAAGACGAAAACCTGTGGTCCTGCCAACTACGAACTCAATTAGGCACAATAACATCCAGAACTGGCCAGATCTCATTCATTGGTAAGCATAACAAGTCTACTGAAGTGGCACGATGAAACCACATCCCAATCATATTATTGAAATTCAGTTCCACCGGAGGCTCCGATAATTCGGTTCATGGGTGAACACATTCCAAGCGACAAATCAACCACAGTGGTGTACTCATCCGAAGTCCATATCGAATGTATTTCTCGGAAAGGAAGGCCAGCATCTACCCTGGAGTGGACTCAACACGAATATTGGGAGAGTGAACAGAGTTTCATCCAGCAAAGTGTTGATGACCCTCATCTGCAGGATTCCATCATTACGTTGAACTCGCCAGTGTGGCTGAGTCCGGGAAAATATCAAATTCTCTGTACTGCACACCACCCAGGATACACTAATGACCTTACAACTAGAATTAAAATAACTGTGCGTTGTAAGGAAACTGCACAGAATTGTCAAAGAATATAGTCGAACCTTGATAACTCGAATCACAAAGGACTCGCATGTACACATACTGCAATACGAGGGGGATTTGGAAAGTATTGCCCCTCTCACTCTTACATCTCCATTTTTGCCACATCAAGGAGTTATAATTTGTTACGAGGAGTTGAAAGCGTCGTCTAGGAGCCACTGAGAGGTTACACGAATGCTCCGCCAATTTTCCGCCATTTATTTGACAATTTAAATTCTATCAATGGGGTTCTGGCATCGACGGTTAGGGTTGGGCCTAATATGTGAACCGGAGGGGGGAAAGAACCGGAGGGGGAATAGGGAGCTTTGGACAAATACTGGTCGTCCAAGGTCCCCTTTTCACCCTACGGTTCTCAAATTCCTCAAATTACGTCGAACGCTTGGAAACCATCCAATGACATCCATTCATTTGTCAAAATAATGGCGGAAAATGGGTGGAGCAACAGCCGCTTAGCCAATAACGGACATGCAAGACATTCGAGTAGCGTCTCAGTCAATCCTAGACCACGCTTTCAACTCCTGGTAACACATTATAACTCCTTGGCCACATATTTCTTTTAATCTGTATCTTTAATTTCTTTATATTAAATTCTAACTTCCACATCCTCAAATATCTTCTTAAACAATTCATCATACCCTGCATCTCCTGTGGCGTCTCAGCTAGTAATACCATGTCGTCAGCCGTTCTTTATTTTAAAATACAAACCTGTTGTAATGTCAAATGTTAATTAACAAAATGTTTAACATTCATTTCAAACCATTATTTAAAAATATTACCTTACAGTTGAAAATTTTCTTAGCCCTATCAAAAATTGCGTCCGCAAAAATGTATGGTATCAAGGTTCAACTAACTGTACCTGTAAAGAAATCTAAAACTAGATGGGACTTTGGATGTGCTAAGATATTGTGCAGAATAGTGTAACCTTATATTTCTCGTATTGCAGTAGATTATGAAAGGCCGATGATGACACCGTTTTTAATCGATCACCCGAAAAGCGTAACTGTTCGAGAAGGTGAAGGTGTTCTTTTGGACTGCACAACAACAGCAAATGCAAGTGGGTGCCAATGGATGAGAGGTGGACATTTAATCAACGTAATGGAAGATCCACACTACCTAGTTGCAAATGATGTAGCAACTGGGAAATGTTCCTTGAGGATGTCGCACACTAGGCCATCTGACGAAGCCTTGTGGTCATG
This sequence comes from Glomeris marginata, assembly GCA_034696005.1. Lineage (NCBI taxonomy): Eukaryota > Metazoa > Arthropoda > Diplopoda > Glomerida > Glomeridae > Glomeris > Glomeris marginata. The sequence continues at coordinate 7,670 of JAQFZQ010003017.1, read as the reverse complement.
TCGAATACCAACTCCGACAAGCCAAGTTATATCTCAATCAGCTCAAATCTCATTTATCGGCAAGTAATTCATATTTAACCCGCAATGTACCCCTACTAGACCACAACAAGCAAGGTATACTCACGCCGGAGTAAACGTTCCGTTTTCCAATTAAAGGATTAGCTCAGTCCTCTATTGTTGTCTTTTGTCCTACGGGGGTTACGAGACGTTCCCCCTCAATTTTAATTGGTGAAAGTCCCGTAACCCCTGTAGGACAATAGTGGACTGAGCTAATCCTTTAATTGGAAAACGGAACGTTTACTCCGGCGTGAGTATACAACTTATTTGTACCATGAATTCGGATCAACAGTTCCACCAGATCCACCAATCATCCGATTCCAGAATCAAGACTTTCTAGAGGATCAGACCATTGCAGTCAACCAATCCCAACCGTTCCTTATAGAATGTGTATCCCGGAAAGGCAAACCCCCATCTTTCCTGGCGTGGATTGTCGATACGAATTCAACTACTGTCCAATATTTCAACCAATCAAATTCAGAGGACCCCAGACTGCAGGACACCATCATTATTTGGAACACAAGAGGGTTGTCCAAACCTGGAAATTACACTTTCCAATGTATTTCACATCACCCTGCTTACCCTCTACCTTACAATGTCAATGTTAAATTGACCGTTGCACGTGAGTAATGTCTTTATTAAGTTACAACTACAGAATTGGAGTGTCAGTGAATATTAGTGAAGAACCAGGTCTCTTATCGTACATAGGGGATGCAAATCAGAGCAGAGAACCGAACTTCTGTCAGGACAAGGATTTTACCCGAGCAGAGGAAAATGCAGGTAAAGACCCCAAAGTAAATTATTACCCCAAAACTTCTGTGCAATTTAAAAATTCCCACTCGTGCCTAAAACTGAAGCGTGTGCGAACGTTTTAGCTGACACGAAGCGCAGTGCATTCTGGGATATTTGGAGTCAGACATGTCTGGCGTGTTTTTGCAGGAGTTGCCATTCCATAACCTATTAGTATTCCTAGGATTCATAGGTATTCCAATTTACTAATTTAGGTTCCAAACTCGACTTTGTAACTACCATTGCAATCGCAGTCCCCGTAACTGCCATCACAATAATTGGAATTGTTATTGGAATTCATTTAAAGCGGTAAGTGAACCCATTTCTAAGGCTTTGGTATATTACGCGATAACTCCTGGCGATTACGTGTTATTTAAGTGTCTTCTTATTTTTCATTGCAGCCGAAGATCTCGTACCACTGCCACAAAAACCGAAGTCCAGAAAGCTTATTTCCCTACGTACCTGGCTATCCTTCCTGAAGTCTCCAGGGAGGAGCTTTCCAATCGGCCCCAGTTGCCCCTACCGAGAGGATCACAAATCCCCCAAATCCCACAATTGCAGGAAGATGGCGGTGAATACGAAACAATAGATGATATCATAACCCCACGTATGTGGCCATTAAATTCTCAAATGTCCCTGTCTATCTTGTTGCTAACAAACACGGTCTCATTTCAAGGTGGGATAAACTCCGATGAACATCAGGTTTCTCCGGTAAAAGAAATCAAAGAACTCTGCTGTTACGAAGTAGCTTCCTTGGAAGCGATTGCTGATGAATCGGAATATATTCATACCCGCTTATAAAACGAGCGAACATCTCCCTTATAGCCTTCATAGATGTTTGTTTCCAATGTGTCTATTATTCTATAGCAGGATGTTGAAAAATCATTTGCCCGTTTCGCATTGGCATATCCTTCGTATCGACACATTCAAAAAACCTTTCGCTCATGTTACATACTCTAAAAAATATTTTGGATTGCTTTGAATTGCCCTTGATGTATCTTAATCAAAGTTAATTATAACCGGCATACATTTTTTGTTAACTCATCGCCTAGTCGTTACACTTGTATGCACGTTATTCATTTCACGCCACTCGTTTCTGGATTTAATGCTAGACATTATATACGAGATTTATCTAATCCGATGATTCGGTTCATGGGTGAAGACATTCAAAGCGACAAATCAATTCCAGCAGATCCACTAATCATCCAATTAACCGATTTCAGTGAACTCCACCCTCCTGTTATGTTGCACCGCCCAATTCTCCTCCTATTCAAGATGGTGGTCAACTAGGGGAGAAATTTGCAGTGAGAATCCTATAGAAGCTAGATAGCTAGCAACAAGTATCCCCTAGTTGTCCGCCATATTGATGCCTATGACGTAGGCAACCGGTGTTTCATTGGTTCATCGACTACGCCCCACTATGCCCATTGTCTTCTGTGATCAAATGTCATTGGTCTGAAATGGGCTAATTCCAGAATCAAGACCTTCCAAAGGAACAGATGATTGTAGTCAACCAATCACAACCGTTCCTTTTAGAATGTGTATCCAGCATGTGCAAAGCAGTTTTCTAGTTATCCTGCCAGTTTGCGATGGGTTTTCTCCGGGGTCTCCGGTTTCCCCATCTTCTAATTAACTAGAGTATCTTCGTAGGGATTCGCTGTGGACCCCGAAAATTGTGTGTGTGCATTAAAAATGCTTGCGTTGTAACCCATATGGGTCTTCGGGCTGCGGGTTAGCACGCTTGCTTGCGAGATAGATTTGGATGGGGCCCACGGGTTAAGACACAACTGTGTATAGGACCCGTTAGCTACAGGATTATTATTATTATTTATTACAAAGCGGTGAGTGACACCGCTTCTAAGGTTTCGACAAGTGAACACCTCTTACTTGTGTGTCTTCTTATTTTTCATTACAGCCGAAGATCTTGTACCACAGCTCCAGAAAACGAAGTCCAGGAAGCATCTTTCCCTACGTATCTCTCAATTCTTCCCGGCATCACCAAGACGGAGCTTCCCAATCGGCCACCGCAACACCTACGGAAAGACCAAAGGTAAAACATTTAGTTCCCTGTATATATGCAGCACATCCCTCTTAATTAGAGTCATTTTTATGAAATTGTGCAACATATAACAAACGTGTTAATCGGAAACTTTGCACATTCATATTATCAAGCTCGCCATGTATAACTGCATACTTTATTTCCGTTTTCCGCCCATGCACACGCTTAGGAAGCTGCACGCACCAGGATGTTCATTACATAGTGATAATACAGCCAATGTAGAACTTTGCATACTCTCTGCTTTGTTGTTATACATTCGGCATAAGTAATTCGAGGGAACATTTAGCAAAATCATCTGAACATTTGGCACATCATACAGGAAAACTATTCAGTTACGAAGCATCCCTAAAATGAATAGGAGATTTTTGCTGATCATGACAATTTCTGTCGCTAGTCAAGGTAAACTAGAATTCAATTTCTTTGATCTTGTAACGCAATATTATTTTAAATAAAGCAGCTGTTTACTAGATACTATGCAGTAATCTTACTTATTTGGAAATAAGTTGCTGTATTATTCTAGTAGCAGGATGTTCAAGAAGCACTTCCACGTTTAGCATTCCCATATCCTTCGCATCGGCACATGCGAAAAACACTTCCCAGAACTTAAAGGTGAATTGTCATGGTTAAATTTTGTCGACACCAATTGCAACCAGAATTTAATCATAAGATCACACTAATTTTCTCAAATTTCGCTGAAATTGTAAGATTTTTTAATGCAGTAGTTTTTTTTACAAAAAAACACAACCGTTTTGCCAGCGGTAGTATGTGCGGTAGGATCTACATCCTTAAACTTGCCAGTAGCTTCATTACGTGTTTGCTGTGGAGCAAACAACATGGCGGCTGGCTGGCCACACCCAAAATACATGATTATATATCGTTTTTACGCAAGTTATGATGCAGCAGATGCCTCGTTTGTCGAGCGCGCCTCACCGCGCATGCGCAGAAAATTCAAAAACAACGAAATTCCTTTAGCTAATAACTTTTTTTCACTATATATATATTGAGAAACGGATTTCACCAGCGACATTAGTGATATTAACTACATTTTATCGTGATATCAAAAGGGTAGCATGCAAAAACGTGACAATTGACCTTTAAGTCACTCGTTTAAAGTTTTAATGCTAGACTGTATATATGGGATTTATCTTACGGAAAGAGCATTGCCTTGCCTTCAAAATAGGTTTATTAAAAATAAAAATAAACCAAGAGATTTAATATTTGTAATGCAGTTGTGAAAGGACAAGGTCTACCCCCGGTGTTCATTGAGGAACCGGAGGATGTTAGCGTCAGAGAAGGTGCTGATGTTCTTTTAAAGTGCAAGATTACTGGGAATGGTAGTGGATGTCAGTGGACAAGAGGTGGAAAAGTAATTAAAATTGGGCACCGTTCCACGTACCAGTACGCAAGTGAAAAAGAAAGTGATTGTTCGTTGCGCATCAACCGAACAAGTCGTCGAGACGAAAACTTGTGGTCCTGTCAAATACCTACTCCATCAGGTACATACACTTCTAGAACTGCCCAGATCTCATTCATTGGTAAGCAATGCATTAGTTTTAAAGTAGTATGATTAGACCACAATCCCAATCATGTTTCTCTACAGTTCCACCAGAACCTCCAATAATTCGCTACATGGGTGAAGACCTTCGACCCTTAAGCATAAAGCAAATCAAATTGCCGTTCTCATTAGGACACATGTTCGAATGTATCTCTCGAAATGGCAAACCAGCATCTGCTCTGAAGTGGGAAACAGACACTGATTGGAATAGACGAAGATTTATCCAGCAAAGTGCTAATGACCCCAATCTGCAAGATTCCATAATTTTATGGAGCACATTAATTTTGTTGTTCCAGCGGAGAAATTTTGTAATTATCTGTATTGCACAACACCCAGGATACAAGTATCCCCTCACAGCTAAAATAACAGCGCAACTAATGGAATTGAATTATCCAAAAACAGAGGAAATCAATCTTCAGCCATATCTCGAAGGTAGAAATTGTAGGATTGTGTATAGATCTAAGTTAGCCAAACCGAGGTTAATGTTGATATTTTCATATTCAAAGCTGTTGTAATGTCAAATGTTAATTAACAAAACGTTTAACATTCATCTTAAAGGTCTGCTGACTAGTTAAAATCATGATTTTAGATTTCACCCAAATATTGTTAACAAAGAGTTTACACCATACCTAATTGTAGTTTGAAGTTTGAGAATTTTCCGCCGAGTAGTTTATTAGAAATTAATTAGCGAATCCTTGGATTTCAAAATGGAATTTACTACATTCCGCAACGTGCGTATGACGTGCTAATGAATACGACCGATCCCGTACGGAATGCAGCAGTGGAGGTTGCCGCTACTGCAAAGGGATTTAAAACTAGATGAGGCATTATATGTGCTGCGATATTATGCTGTATAATGCAATCATATTTCTCGTATTGCAGCTTGGGGAGCAGAGCTGATACTCTACACAACCTTCATGAATCACCCTATTAACGCTACTAGCGCAATAACAGTCCGAGAAGGCGATGCTGTTCTTTTCAACTGCACAACAAGTGCAAATGCAAGTGGGTGCGAATGGATGAGAGGGGGACGTTTAATTGACGTCATGGAAGATCCACACTACCTATATGTAAATGATGTAGCTACTGGGAAGTGTTCCTTGAGCATCCCCCAAACTAGACGCGCTGATGAAAACTTATGGTCATGTCGAAAACAAACTCCACTAGCCCTAAGTATCTCCGAACCAGCACAAATCTCATTTATGGGCAAGTAAATCATATTTAACCCGCAATGTACCCAAACCAGACCAAAACCAGCAAGGCAGTACTTATTGGTTCCATGATTTTGATCAACAGTTCCACCAGATCCACCCATCATCCGATTCCAGAATCATGACCTTCTAGAGAATCAGACGATCACCGTCAACCAATCCCAACCGCTGCTTTTAGCATGCGTATCCCGGAAAGGCAAACCGGCATCATTCCTACAGTGGATTGTCAATATTAATCAGACAACCGTGCAGCGGTTCAACCTAACAAATTCAGAGGACCCCAGACTGCAAGATTCCATACTTATTTGGAACACGCGAGGGTTGTTCTATCCAGGAAAGTACCCAGTCCAATGTATTTCACATCATCGTGGGTACAGTCGACCTCACATTGCGAATGCTACGCTGATTGTTGCACGTGAGTAAATTACTCGGTATACAATGTGAACTACTGAAATGCCTGCCTTAATACGCAACCAATCGCCAAGTCAGATTTGACTTTTAACGGGTTTGATTTGAACAGCTCTACCAAAACCAAGTGAAATTGAAGTTCCAGTGAATTCTAGTGAGGAAGCAAACCTCTTACCAACTACTGCTGCGATCACCTTCACCATAACCACAGTTGCAATTACTGGAGTTGTTATTGCAATATATATAAAGCGGTGAGTGACACCGCTTCTAAGGTTTTGACGCGTGACCAAGTCTTCCTTACGCATATTCTTATATTTCATTACAGTCGAAGATCTCGTACCACAGTTCCAGAAACCAAAGTCCTGGAAGCATCTTTCCCTACGTATCTCGAAGTTATTCCCGGCATCACCAAGACAGAGCTTCCCAATCGGCCACCGCAACCCCTCCCGAGAAGATTAGAAGACCCAGAATCACAAGATGAAGACAGCGATTGCGACCATATGTACGAAACAATACAGGATATTATAATGCCATGTACGTGACCATTAAATTCGCAAACATTCAAATCTATCTTGTCGCTAACAAAACACAATTTGAATTCAAGGTGGGACAAACTCTGGCAACCATCAGCTTTCCCCCTCAACAGAAAGCGCAGAACTTTGAAGTTACCAATTACCTTCCTAGGTAAAGATTGCTGATGAATCACAATATATTCATCTCCCTCCCGGAAACGAGCAAATGTCTCCCTCATAGCAATTCAAATCAATTTCTAGCGAGTTGAGACTGGTTTTAGAACTACTGTATACTTTAGTTTAAGGTTGAAACTCATGGGAAAATGGGCAGGAATGTGCCGTGACCATATGTCACATCAAACGGAATGGAGTGACCATCTGTGAGTATGGTTACAAACATGTAGAATTTATATTGCGGAATAAAAGTAATTATACTGTAAATATTTACAAACTTCGCTGTATTCGCAAACATTGCACCTCCATATTTTCAAGCTCGCCATGTATAACTGCATTCCTTATTTCCGTTTCCCGCCCTTACAAGCGCCAGGAGGTTCATTACATGGTGATAACAGAGCCGAATGTAGAACATTGCATACTCTCTGCTATCATCCACGCTTTGTTATGCACCTGACATCAGACATTCAAAGGAACATTTTGCAAAATCATCTGAACATTTGGCACGTACAGGAAAACTATTCAGTTACAAAGCATCCCTAAAATGAATAGGAGATTTTTGCTGATCATGACAATTTCTCTCACTAGTCAAGGTAAACTAGAATTCAATTTTTTTGAACATGTCACGCAATAGTATTTTAAATAGTATTTTAAATTAACTAGCTGTTTACTAGATACTATGCAGAAATCTTATTTATTTGAAAATAGTTGATGTATTATTCTAGTAGCAGGATGTTCAAGAAGCACTTCCACGTTTAGCATTCCCATATCCTTCGCATCGGCACATGAGAAAAACACTTCCCAGAACTTAAGTCACTCGTTTAAGGTTTTAAGGCGGAAGGATGTGTGTGCAGGCTTCCCCTGCATACACTGCAGCTTCCACTGTAATGGCTGTTTTAAAAAAT
>JAQFZQ010003016.1:0-11918 GCA_034696005.1 Glomeris marginata | reverse complement strand
CGAACATAAGTTTTGGAAATGCAAAAAAATGTATTTCCCCACCCTCAAAACGTAAAAATTGTGTTCTCGCCTTAATACAGTTTTCATAACACCCTAAGGTAAAACAATTCCACATTACATTTTTTTTTGAAAACGTGACAAGGGGGGGGGGATAGTATACACAAATTTACGAATGTCATTTATGAACAGTCCCATGATGCATTGCATATGGCAGTTAATACAGAGTAGGAAATAGAGCAGTTATTAATTTCGTATGGACTGGCAATATATTCGGGCGCAGGTATAGAATTATATATTTGCAAATCGAACCAATAAAAAGTTTTATCGCTCAACTGAATCCATTTCAGTGCAAAATGCAGCAGCATCCATATTAAATATGAAGTTTATGTCCAATGTTGAACTTTCTGCGCTGCATGTTTCCCATAAATGCAATATAAATAAACACATTGTTACATGTAAAATATTCTAGCTTGAAAATCCGTCCATGCCAAGCAAAATGATAAGATTTTGAAGCTAATGACGGCATTATCCATGCTAAAGCACCTCTCTATTATAGAAACCGTGAAACGTGAATGGAAAGCAAATTCATGGAACCTCTGTAAATAATTTTTTCTATAGGCTACTAATTTCCCAAATTGTGTTGCAACACCTGCTTCTTTGAAGTTTTGGTTTTTCTTTGTTTAGACCAAACTAAATTTCAGATTATCTTAGAAATCTTGTCAGTTCACCTTTAAACATAATTCCACAACACATGTAGCCTATATACAGTACTTGGCAGCCTAATGCGGTCACATATACTACATCCTAAATTACTTAGTTTATATAGTTGCTCTTTCTAAACTTTCTTTATTCCACTTCACACCCCATTGGCTAAAATATTTTCGTTTATGTAAAATTTAGTCATTCTAGCTTCTGATTACGTTTTTCCAATTGCTATTTACTGCTTTGTAATAATAGATACATTTTTATATTTTAGATTGGTACAAATCAAATGGCTACCATGGTTACAAATCTAGGATTAGGGTAGCCTGCGATATTTATATATGGCATGTTTCAAAGCGATATATACTGTATACTTGTGCAGAAAACGTTGCCAAACAACATCACTCGGCTATATGTATACAAGTGAAAGTGCTTGTACAAGCTGCATCCTTGAGGGGTTAAATTCCTACGATAAAATGTTTATACCACAGTCAATCTTAGACTTTCTGTTATTTTTAACATGCTGTCGCACCTGCAGTCTCACCACATATGTGATTCACAATAACTCTGTGAAATATAGGGCTATATATATATATCTTCTGGACACATCTTTATTTCTTCAATGTCATTATATGCAAATTGATTCACGAGTAGGCATATTCATTAATGTCCTTACTACCATAATGTTATCATTAAACTTAAAGTTTGGTGCATATATACCAGGTGAGTCAGAAGTCCGGTTCGTGCTTGTGGTTATGTAAAAGAAGCTCGGACGAATGAAAACACACATGACAGGCCATCTGACCGAGTGCCCATTGGTGACCTTGGACACTGGTATCATGGTCATTGCAATGCTAACGGTGGTGTTTTGGACTCTAGGGGACCGATATCAATTACAGAAATGACAAATGCATGTCGTTTATTAAATGCATTGCATCAGAGTGCAAATCGGACAACCAATGCAAGAGCTAAAGCTTTCCAGCTAGGGGGCGTTCACAAATCAGCTGACCGGCAAATGTAAGTTTTTGAACCCTCCACTCTCCCATAAGACGAGATGCTGACTCCAGCACACACTCCCTCCCTCTCCCCCAACATGTCATCTGACAGATTTCAGGTTGCCACTCTGAGTCAGCATCTGGTCATATGGGAGAGTGGGGGGTTCAAAAACATGCATTTGCAGGTCAGCTGAATTGTGAACGTTCCCCTAGTTGGCCTGTTCAACGCGAACAGTACATGCTTCCTTGTACAGCATTTGCATGCTGTTCATGTTGAAGTGGCCAAATAGCTGGAAAGCTTTTGCCAGGTGCTGCACAACCACGTTGTTCCTGATAGCTCTTGCATTGGTAGTCCAATTTGCACTCTGTTTGATGCATTGCATTCAATAAATGACAGTTGTAATTTCTTAATTGATATCGGCCCCTAGCGTCCATAACACCACCGTTAGCATATCAATGACCTTGGTAACATTGTCCAAGGTTACCAATGGGCACACCGTCAGATGGCCCCCAACCTGCCCAATACCTGTCATGTGTGTTTTCATTATACTTCAAGCTTCATTTATATAACCACAAGCACAAACCGGACTTCTGACTCACCTGGTATATCTTCTGCAATAGGTTATAGGGACAAATTTTGCGCAGTCAGTTATTCACTTGGAATATTGAATGGTATGATAATCTGGTTCGGTATCCTTATCCATCAGTTAACAGAAAACGAAGATGGTGGTATATATATATTCCTATTGTGGATGAGCCATGGTAGTATACTCATGGCTCAAAAATATAGTACATATATTAGCCCTAAATTTTGAAATAGCTAAAACAGGTCGCACAAGGTAAGTAATTTACACGAAAAAAATAATTTCAACCACAGTATTATAGAGATCAAGAATGAATGCAACAGGTTCCATATACGTTCTCTAATAATAAAATCGTGCATGGTTAAAATTATTTATAATGCGCACTTTCAATAAAACATTTTGGTTAAAAGAGTTTAACTTGAGCAGCATTTATTTAAATCCTAAATTACAAATTCGTTCACCCTCACATTTTTTTACTAAAGCTAATTTACTTAGGCAAGAATTCATGATATGTGGGTACACTGCATTGAATCGTAATCAAAGCAAATGTAGAAAATACCATTTCCTATCATTAAAAAATAATGTACCTTCAGGCGCAAACCAACACCAATTTTTCTAACTTCATTCTGGACCACTGGGAGCAAGGTCTACTTTATCACACCATTTTCATTGTCATCCAGGTAATTAGAGATTGCGAACAGGCAGCAAGTTCGTATTTCATCGTATACGTATATACTTTGTTGCGTTACATTACTTCCAGTATCTGTGTATTTTCTAGCCAGACAAATGAGAAATTATGCCTGGGAAGTGCAATTACTAATGAATCAGGGGAGCTAAGGGTATTTATTTAAAGAACTGATTGTTTGACCCACAAAACATTTCAGAAAAATAATGATACTTCTATCACTAGTCTTTCCTAAAGAAAAAAAAATAAAGTTACCAATACTCGGAAAGCGATAAGTTAACACAATTTATTCATGGCCTCCACACATTTTTTAAAGGTGAACTGACACGGTTTTGTAACCCCCCTTGAAACTTTTTCCAGTAGCTGAGAACATGCAAATGAAAATGTTGCCAGTGTTAGAAATTTTTTATACAATTTATTCGTAGCACTATTAATGATAGAAGTTTAAAATTGCATGAATGTGCACGCACACCGATCGCACACCGATCATGTGATCCCAGGTGTGATTATCGGGAAAACAAACTTCCAAAATTACTTATACTCATGGCGGAGTAACCGTGAGGTTTTCCAATTAAAGGATTAGCTCAGTCCACTATTGTCGTCTATTGCCCTCGAGGGGTTACCAGACGTTCACCAATTAAACTTGAGGGGGAACGTCACGTAACCCCTCCTAGGAAAATAGACGACAATAGTGGACTCAGCTAATCCTTTAATTGGAAAACCTCACGTTTACTCCGCCGTGAGTATAGCATATTTCATACCCCCTTGCAGTGAAGGTCACCTTTGGGGACTGTTGGAATGATATACATGAAGTTTTCAGAAAAGCTGTGACGAAATGAGGGTCTTTTTGCGGCTAAACTTCAAATAAACATTGAAGAAATGTAGGCAGCACATTTATTTTTCTTATTGTAAAATTACATGGAATTAATTTAACACCCGCAGTATGCATGCGACATTTATATTTACATTTCAGGGCGCTGCACTGTATTCGGTAAACAAACACATTAGCGAAGACGTTCAAATTTGGCCTGAGGGGAATAGTAATGTGATGATAATTAACCTGTGCATGTTTGGTCAACGATGGGTCGCAGTTTGCTTATCTGCGATGTGCATGCACGAACGCAGTGACAATGAATGCCGTCAAATTGTACGGTTGATGAGGTGCGCCTCATTTATATACGTTCTGTACCAACTTTAAGTTGGCGATTTACGTTTTTGCACAGCAATTTAAAATCCAAATCTCCTCCTTCATCGTCCAATTCGTGTTCCGCAAAATAAATTGTCGTTATAACGACGCAATTGGCCACGGTTCCAAGAGTTTCCGCTTAGTTATTCCGATTCTATCTCAAGTTAGATATTTGACAAGGAATGGCATGCAACCCTCAAAAACATGCATTGTTACAACGTTTCCTTTTTCGACTTATTTATCACAGTATTGGGCCAACAACTATGGAAGTTTATTCAAGTCATGCAAGAACTTCTATAAATTTAACAATTTCGCAAAGCCATAGGGGAAGTTGCCAATATTCAAGGATTTTATTATCAATTATTAATTATGTCACCTTCAATGTCTTTCAAATTGCATCTATTAAAATATTGCAGTTAGCATCCCAGTTCCAATTTCAGAATTGTAGGGCATCATAAAATTAATCCAATAAAACGTATTCCACGAGTGTTACGTGATCGAATAAGAAATCTATTGTAGCTTTCAGTCAAATTACAGAGCAAATGGATGACAGGCAGGGAAGCTGTATAAAGCATGCAGCTGAGCAGTCCAGGTCTGCAATCTTTATAATTAAACATTTGAGTTGCCTGTATGGTGTAGTGTACCATGCGATGCAACCACCTTAGTGAGTTTGTGAAACCCAGTGAGAAACAAACGCGTTTTCTCCTTTAAATAACAGTTTTTTCTTCGAAAAACATCTGTGAACATAAAAGAAACGTAGGGTGACCAAACGTATTTCTAGCTAGTTTTGTTTACGTTACGTTAATTACTTTTCCCTCGGTCACTTATCATGTAGTAACTCTCTTAACAAGTGACATACACAGTGAAAATGATCATTAAGGATGACCTAAAAATGAACAGAATCAATTGAAATACCAAAAAACAAAAGGGTTTGTAAAAATGTCACTGAATTAACATACCCGGTATATGATTGTGGTCATAAAATAATTTCCATTAACATGAAGTGGTTATTTCTTCCTCATACATTTGTATTTGCATCTACCCACCATAGATATAAGAACATGAAATAATGAGTTCGTGGTGCAATACGATTGAAAACGAAAAATGAGGGACTATTACGAACATCGACTGCAATATGAAGAGGTGTTGAACGAAAACTCCAATGAAATTGCAATACAAGTATAGTTGGACCTCTGGACAACAGTTGGCACTGCAACAATTGCACTATGTTAACGTTTGGCACTTCAAACTGAATTTTAACGAATACATGGGCGGAGCAAGGGCAGAGCTACAAAGTTGTGCTTAGCTTGCTATAATAACTTTTTTAAACAATTTATAATTGAAATCTGACTTCACCTCAATTTTTTCACCATGTTTTCCACGTTTGATAAGATTATTAGGGTATGTTCGAAAATGCTGACAGTTCTCCTTTAACGTTTAGTTCGTCTAATTGCCAATGAATGACGCCACTAACGGTTTACACACAATAATGATGTGAACTGTTGGTTTGACTGGATCGCTCACCACACACTACTCTTCCACCCTGGCTCACCCTATGTGGCAGCAACAAAGGCCGAACGTGATCGAAACTATACGGTTTTACACATCTTATTTTATATGTCGACTATGCGCGCTTGGCCATCCAGTCCTAACCAAGGGGTAGCAAATAATTTCATCACGAACTAGTCGTCACGTTTTCTTCACAGCCAAATAGTCACACGTCAGTTCATCACACTCGATCTCATCGTCACATCGTATTTCGTCATGATCACCAACATGTCACATGTGATGAGTATTGTGTGGTAAGTTGCGTTGTGGCGAATACTGTGACGAATTAATCGTGACCAAATATGCATGTGACGATTGAAGGGTGACAGTTTGGCTGTGGCGAAATCATACGTGACGACTAGTTTGTGACGAAATAATTTACCACCCAGTGGGTTAGGACTGGATGACCAGGCGCGCATAGTCAATACAAAATAGGAGGCATAAAACCAGATAGTTTCGATAACGCCTTCGTTGCCGCGCCATAGAATGAGCTCGATCCAGTCAAACCAACAGTTCATATCATTGTTTACATAAGCTGTGTAACATGTAAAATCCAACAAGAGGCACTCTCAAAACATCGTCTGTAGACGACCTACATGCGTATGATTAGGTCCGTTATGCTCAATATCTGAGGTCTAGGGCCGCAAATTACATACTTTCCAAAACAATGCTGCTTCCAACGCAACCAATATGTAAACTAAACTTGAAACATTTTTTTATTCTTTATCAATTGCCTGAAAGTGAATAAATATAATGTTAAGTGCATTGTAACAAATAATGATAATGTTCCACGTGCAGCTTGCAGGTTTCACTACAACTCCTTCCAAATACGCAATTGTGGAAAACATATATGTATGTAGATGCCATAATCACAGATTTCACACACAAAAACATGGCACATTAATGTTCTGAATGTTAAACACATATAATTTCAACATGCAAGGACACAATATAGCAGGACTTGGCACTCTCAAATACACCATTGTTTTTCCAATGAGCTCATTAGTTTGTCTCAGATTCCGCAATGTTGTCGAACGTGTAGCACGGATATTCTTGCATTCATATTATATGCCCAAGGAGTTGTACTTAAATTATAATATGCGAATTATGACGTAACAGGCTGTCTTCATGTTTCTTGATACCCAAGCAACGCAAGTTACGCTTTGTCTATTGACAGTGCAATATATCTCAAAACAACACGACTAGAATAGCGACTTCGAATAATCCAAAATAACATTTGGCTCAAAGTCAAGATTCTCGATGGCAACGAACGAGCATACAATTTTTACTTTGCAAAAGCGTGCTAGAAAATAAGTTACATATAGATCCAGAAAATACTGTCAATTCAAAGCATTAGTATATCACTCCAAAAATTATCCCAACATGCAACGAGTACGTAAAAATCAATTGAAATGAAAGGCGTCTTCCACATTTGCAGTTGGAAGATCAAACAATTAACAACGTCAATAGTAGTGTATATTATTTTTAAGTAAATTCGCAATTACGATGGATTAAACGCCACCACTTTAATTGACACTTATTTGCAAACGGTTAAAATATACAAATAGGAATGTGTGGGCGCTCTTTCCTATCTTGTTCCTATGCAGTCATTAAATTCGAAATCTGACCACGTTTTCAAGGGCATCTTGATATTAAGTTTTAAATAATTGAAGATTGACCATAAATATAAATTACAGCCCGTGAAAAAATAGCACCACAATATAAAATTAATAGTTTTATTATTGATACAAGTCAGGGCCGTAGAAAGCTCGAAATTACTGTTGCGGCCATAAAAATGTGTTCCACATACAAGTGTGTACATTACGTGAAACCTGTCTTATGGACCACTCGTAATAGGGGGCCACCTGCTTGTCAGACCAAAATTTCTGAGCTTTGTAAATTTTAGGGAAATTTGGCCAATCACAGACACCCCTCACAGCAATCAAGTAAAAGGAGAGGGTTCATGTGTATTTTTGGTAAACCTATAATAATAAAAAACACGTAAGGCTATTCTGTAAATTATTAGTTTTATTTTTCATATAGTGCCTGCATTAAGGGACCACTTTTCCCTGGACCCATCAGTGGTCCTGTTAAACAGGTTTTACTGTAATTCTGAAAATTATAGCATTGCCATGTTAAAAACTGTGGTAAGTACAGGGTTCGGCAGAATCCCCACTGCTGTACCTCCATCCTACCCATAGTTATACATTCTTTCCAAATCGGGGAGGTCTTTCTGCCGTGGTCCAAGAAAATGTGTGTCAAATGTAGCACCCTGGCATATGTGTATTTCACAAAATCCTTATAAACGAAATGCACGCAGTCTTACATCAGGTGTGGCAATAAATTAGCACATCGTAAAACTGTATGGTTTGAGTTTTAAAATGCTGCACAGTTTGTTGGTTTCATTTTGATACACCCTGTATAATGAAGGTAAAAAAACTGTTTATCCTATCAAGAAGGTAGAATATTCGCAAATTTATATGCATAGATAGCATGCCTGTAACTACAAAGCAAAACATGCAGGCACATGCAGCTCTGAAAATTTACAATTACAGCATGTGTCAATTACTGTAGCTAATTAGCCTGATAGCAGCTAGGATTTTCTGCGGCCCCAAGCTGCAAAATTCAAGGAAAGTAAAATAAAAATTTGTGGTTAGGTAGAAGTATTCCAGGTTTGACTCTTACATGGCCAACCGCTTGGCACCTTTCATGTCATGTTTCATTCAGACAGCTTCAAGGGAATAGCAGACCCGCTGAAATAAATCTTACAGTATACTCCAGAGAACAACGTTCGTGTATTTTGTCTACTACACCACTGAATTGAAATCATAGTGTTATTTCCACAAAAGCATATATGTATTACATGCCGGGTGAGCCAAAATTATTGCAAGAACGAGAATAGCTCTTTTAATTATGAAACGATCCAACAAACATTTTGACCAAAATAAGTTGGTATTTGCAAAACTACATTTCTTATGCATCCCTGCGTCGGTCTGGATAGTTTTTATTATTTGTAGTGGTTTTTTCCATGTAATACCAAGAGTACACTCTTGGTAATACCGAAAACAAATGTAGTGAGTTCTGTATACGATATGCTCAGTGTTTCTTATCGCAATTTCTCAGAACAACCAATAATTAAGCAGTTAAATCGTATTTCCAGGCTGCAGTTACACCAAAGATGTGGGAGTAAATTTTGCAGAAACTTGCATGCTGCGAAACAATAAAATATTTAAGCATTGCATATTTAATACCTTGGTTCAAGCGAAATATCAATTTTCTATGTGAATTTGTATGTGATATAGAGGTGATGGTGGTAGCCATTTAACAAGCGATCAGCTAAGCTGGCAAATGCCCAGAACACTGGCATCTATGCTCCCATCATGGAAAGTGATGACATAGCATTTGGAGCACGGAAATCAAATACTACGTACACTTTTTAAGTAAGCTAGCTCCTGTGCAATTCACTTTCATTTCTTCTTATCAGTGACTATACTGTTTCCAAGCGAGACCTTGCATTGGACAACGCCGCCACCTGCCGCCCCCACCCCTCCTGATTAAAGTAGACTCGCCGTTTTACACGCGCACCGGCGAGTCTACTTCAACCCCGAAAGGGAGGGTGGCGGCGAGTGGCAGCGGGTCCAATGCAAGGTCTCGCTTGGAAACAGTATATTAAAAATGTACCTTGCAACGCATGACCAGAAATAAACTGTGAAAACGTGATCTCCAACACACTCTTGTTTTTCACTTTGTTGCGAGAATAAATAGTGACATCATGAGTATTACCAAAGAAAAATCAAACTACACAGGTTAAAACTGCGCTGAATCCCTACCAGGATGCATGCATGGGGAATGCGAATGAGATGCCTGGGGAAATGCAAATTGCTTGCAGTAGTTGGCACTGTACATCTGCCTAGGCATGATTGTATACATATATTCCTCGATTCGACTGCAAACATATTCATTTTCCTGATCATTTATCAGGACGATTAATTACACTAAGAGTAAAGGACCTAAACATGGATTTCAGTAACCATTTAAATATTCCACATCAGAATCTACAGATAAAAAGTCCATAGCTAAAACAGTAAAAGTCACGATTTATTCGTAGAAATGTTTTGCACGATTCGCATGCCGGGCGACGTCTCGTAAATGCAATTTGAATAGGATCCGTGTGCACTATTTATCCTGGTGGCATGTTGGCGCATGCGCACTGGAACACGTTTCTCTCATCTCGGTCCAGGTACGGCTTGATTCGTGAGCCTCGAATCACGAAAACGGTCACGGAGCTTGCAGTTCGCTTAAACCGCCCAAATCGCCAAATGCAGGTTTTTAACTTGCATTCCCTGCCATTCGCCATTTATCGATTTCACCTGCTTGCAATGGAAAACACTTGGTATAGCACCAAGGCGCACAGACCAAAATATATATCCCTTCAATCTGAAGTTTTATGTTTTCTTTTACTGTTGCATAACATTGTCCAAGCAGAGTTAGGGTACACCTTCTTGATCAGAACAACCTCCCCCCCACTCCCAATTCCCAAAGAGAAGTAATGTACCCTACATTAATTTTATGTTGTTATGTTTATTTAGGCCACGAGCGACTCCTTGGTCGATGCCATTTTGAATTTCCGCCATCACAATATACAGATCTATGTGTCATCGCTTGCTTTGCAGTGCGAGGATACCCGCCCAAATAATCTTTCGTTTGCCCCAACAGGAATCATCAGTGAAAATAAAATCAAAGTACCTATATACTGTCTGTTCAAAGAGAGAATCAACATGGGGGGAAGGGGGGGAGAGGGGAGTCGTTTCAGTGCGAATACTACGTCATCATCTCTCTTCCGCAAATGCACATATACACAGATGTTTCAGTTTCATTGTCCAGTTTCAGTTTTCTTTTTTAAAATGAAAAGTTCTATATAGTGATTCCCAGCCAAGCCGTAGACTAAGTAGGCGGAGCTTGCGCCTGACTGCAGCCAATGGCGTCGAGTAGTAGGCCTACTTTATCGAACGTTATTGGTATCGAAGCTCCAACCTTGCTCCGCCTACTTAGTCTACGGCTTGGCTGGGAATCACTATAGCTATTTAAAATTCGAAATGTACACATGGTAGTGACATGTCTTAGCTGTGTTCAACCAAAAAATTGAGTGTCTCCATGTATTTCTCTAATTTTGGCAACAATTTTACTGTACCCTGTTTTCCATAGATTTGCATGTGAAAACAACTGGTGTTCCAGTTTCATTGTCCAACCCCTGTATATGGTTACCAATTCGCATTCTCCAAATTCCCCATAGTAATATCTGAGGTGCTCCCTTCTGGCAGGACACCCTGTATGAATTTCATAACAATTGTTATCAGTATACTATTGCAAACGGTTTTACAAATTTTGGTGCAGTTAGATAACTTTCTAAAGGGTGAAAACTATAATCGGATTCATATTCTTTATACACTACTTCCTATATATCATTACCAATTGAAATCGTAAAAATTCCTGACAGACCACAAATTATTGGCCCAGCAACTTCTAGATGTAACCGAATTATGGATCATATAAAATACGAACACGGAAAGAACAAGAAGTTCAAAACAATAGATAGAGAGAGGCATTTCACAAGAAAGCCAGTCAGCTTCGTTTTACATCACTGATTCAACAATGCAGCTGTCGGCTTTTCGCATGGCTTATTGCTTCACTGCACACAGGAAAACGTGTCCGAATTTGACTTACTGGCAAGCGATCGAGTGTTAAATTACACGAAAATTCAGAAGTCGATTTCCATTGTCAAGTGTTGTTAATGTTACGTATCACGACATTGTAATTTGAAGTGAGATTCTGAATTGTACGGCTTTCATAACAAATGTAAGATCTTGCAGACATATACTGTACTCTCAAGGATAAGCTCTCTTCTATACAGCGTATGTCTTAAAATATTGTATGCGACTTCCAAAATAGAATTGCAAGCATATATGTCTATTTCAGATACTGAATGCCTATTGACACTCTCCCTGTATACAGGGTGTTTCGCAGCTCGGAGCAAAAAATGTAAGGGGTTGGAGGGGATGGACTAACGTCTTCGTTATGTACCGCCAAGATGATTACCAAGGGAGCTGTGGGCTTCCGAAGTTAGGCCAAAAATACCTGAAAGTACAGTGGCTTGCAGCTCAAGATGACGCCAATTCCCAATTGGCTGTTGTCTTTTTGAAATGTTTACTTCACAGTAA
>JAQFZQ010003015.1:0-11919 GCA_034696005.1 Glomeris marginata | reverse complement strand
AATGCGATAGATGCAACTAATGCGATAGATGCACCTAATGTGATAGTGCACCTAATGTGCCACTGTCCCATTAGTTGACGAAGCCGCCACCTGACGCCTTGAGCGCTGCAAGCGTTTCGGGGCCGCCTAGTGACGAGTCCTGAACGCAAGTTTATTAGTCCAAGATGTGCGCTGCCGCTCATTCAGAAATTGCCGCTCAAATCTAGAGAACTCGAGGAAACATGGCGGCGTTTCCGACGACAGCTTGGCCGCTCTCTCTCTTTATACAAGCTCTCTAGCCGTGCATTGATAGCAGCGCCACCACGCGGATTTCTCCACGAACCTTGCCAAGAAACTTGTGAATACATTGGGTAGTTATACTTCTGGGAATGACAAATAAAAAACGGGAAATATGTTTGTAGAAATTTCTGAAGGTGGTGGTGCTTGCTAGGTACAAATTAATTTATTCGGCAATACAATGGATTTTTAACACACTTTGACATGTTACAAATTTAATTTTGATTATATCAGAATTCCAATCACACTACAGGGTTAAGAATTACATGCAGACTGTCAAAGTGTGATTGGTTTTTGGCTATTTTTACTAAGTTTATATACGTTTCGCAAAGTTTCTTTGTTTGTCACACATTGTTTAAGCTCATAATTAAGCAACTTCTAAACATTCCAGCAAGCTGAAATTTGGTACACCAGTCTGGCTCTAGTATTCATTCCTTCAATTAATTTTTCAGAACGTGTGCATGTGAGATGCATGATTTATCGAATGAAATCGAAAAGGGGGAGTTGGTTTGCCAAATTCCCCCTTGAAACAGACGAGCAGGCACGCTCCTGCTAAACAGTTATTGTGTCCCTTATAGCACTGGGAAATATTGCATCTAGTATGAATCGAGTACAAACTACACACCAGCACCAAGGTTGTTTATTCCTTTGCCAATTATAATAGGTAGTGTTGTGCATGTTATTTACAAGATGTAAGCTACTTAATTAATATGAAGTAAATTAAAATTGGTGTCATTTGTAATTATTAATTAATTAATTATAAGGCAGTCGTTCCAGTTCTTGCATCCAGAAATCAGTATTTTCGGATTCGCATTTCTCGGAAATGGTGGGAATAAGATTCAATTGGAGGCATTTTGGTTGTCCTTTTAGGTAAGGTGTCCAAGTAAAAGGTAGTTTGGTTCCTTGCTGGCCAACGCTGGGAGTTGGATTACTTTAAATTGAAATTAATATAACTTATAACAAACTATTTCGAATGGAAGTTGGTGCTGCAAGGTCAACTTACTGGGTATAGGCAAAATTAGTCCACAGTGACAGCATAATTTCGGACATTTCAGTGTCATTTTCATTCAGAATCCTCTTGTTTCCAGGGAATAAATCAGTGTAGAATAGATATTGCAGTTCATCAACATGGCTAACTCCAAGGTCTTCTCCTGGTTGGTAATCGGCAACTGAATTAGCTCCTCTGTAGGTGAATTTATATTGGTATGTTGGTTGATTTGAGGCACTTGCAAAATATTTAGCAGTTCTGTCAGTGCAGCTAAATGCAAACTCTCCTAAAATCTGTTTATTACAGTAATTATGTCAAATTCATCATATTATTTCATCACGAATGGGTGCATTATTGGTATACATACTTTGACAACTGCCCTGTCAAATTCAGTTTTATCATCTACGTTGACATTGGTGAAATAGATTTTGCGGATCTTGTTCAACAACTCATCACTCAGATCAGTGGTGTAGGTAAATGATGAGAGGATCATGTGCAAATCTCGCACAATGGCATTTTCACCGATCCGAGGAAACCAGTTGCGTATTACTAATTTGGGAAGAATGAACATGTGATACAGGAAATCATGCAGTTTATTTGTTATATACACAAGTCTTATTATTTAATTAGCGATTATCTTATAAATTCTGAAACTTACATCCCCAAAACCAGGCCCCTTCGTCTTGATTGCGTCCAATCATGATAGGAATTTTGGTGAAATTTCCACTTTGGAAAGTGGATAGTGGTTTATCAACTATTGTATTGCCATCCATACATGGTCTTGGTTGTACTGCAAAGGCTGGAAATAACTGAATTTATATCTGAAATTAGTTACGGTTTACAATTGACCACATAATTAATTACAATTGACTGCAAGTTTCAGTACTGTACTCGCATCGCAGACCATGCAATCAATGCAATTCAATGCTGCCAGCAAATATGTATACCCAAAACTATGAAGTTGCAAGTTTACTAAGCCATTTTAAATGTTATTAAAATTCATAAATTTATAACGCCAAAGTGTTGGATACACAATTCATGGGTAATATATCCATCTAAATTTAACTGCATGAGATTTCCTTTTCAGTATTTTAGTTGTTTTATTTGATTTCCAACATGGGTATACACAGTTGCTGGGGGCACTTTATATTGATTACCTGTAAATATATTCCATTCATTGTTATATCTTGCCAGGTTTTATTGCGGAGACATTCTATCATCGATTCCAGTGGTGATGTTACACAATTCAATTTAAGGGACAGTAACTTTGTAAGGGTAGCTGGGTCGTGATCAAGTGCCCACTTGCATATAGCTGATCCACTTTGAATAATGGCCGCATGAAATAAGCCTAATGTTTAGCAAGTGATATTTTAATAAATGAAATGTAGTTTAAAAGGTGAAGCAGTGAAGGGTGGCCGGGGAGTCTACCTTGAGTTAAAGGTGATAATATAAGATGTGCGACAAAAACTGCTCCTGCACTTCCCCCAAAAATAGTCACTCTTGATTTATTGCCTCCGAAAGCTTCAATGTTCTCCTGAACCCATTTCAGAGCTGCTATTTGATCCAGTAGAGCGTTATTACCTGGAAGGCCATCTTCTGGATTAGCAAGTAGTCCTTGGAATTAGAAAACAATGGGAATTATGTTATGTTGCACACTATATGTTGAATATTCCAAACTATTTTTTGATAAGAAACCAAAAAATCCGAGACGATAGTTGATGGTCACAAGTACAATGTCCCTGTCCATGAACCTCTGAGGACCAAAATCTTCAAAAGTTCCTGACCACCATAGAAAAGCTCCTCCATGAATCCAGACCATGACTGGAAGGCTAGCTTGCGTGTAATCTGATATCTGTGTGGAATCCCAAATGTCTTAGTGAATTTTATTATTATTAATATAGGAGGGAATGTTTGAGAGGAACCTTTGGGATGTAGACGTTGAGGTACAAACAGTCTTCGTCTCCTAATAGTTTGTTACTCTGCGGTGCATTTGCTTGCGCACACCGCTTGGAAGATTGCGTTGAGGTTTTCAGTACACCTTGCCATGGTTCTATGGGTTCAGGAGGCTAAAGATGAACACATTCAATGTCTTCTTATTTGTGACAGGCTCAAAATTAACTTTGATAGTACAATATGTATGCAACCTTCCTACGCATGCGAACATGTACACGTTGGGGGAAATCTGCTCATGTGCACGTACACTGAGAAAAATGATTCCTCATCAAATACTCACAAGACACTGCTACTTGGTCCGCAGAGACACAAACTGAGAATCATATGCTTCAGGTGACCATTACAAATGGTCATCTGAGTATAATGCTTCTCCACTGATACTGCTCTAAAAATAGGAAAGTTTGGCTTCTCTTTGGATACTGCTCTGAAGTGTCTATTGAGAATGCAAACATCTCATCCAACCATTTAACCATGGCAAAATCACCTACATTCTCAGAATGTCATATTCGACAGCATTGCCTGCATTTCACATAGTATTGTCGGTAACATATATATAGGCTGCACCATGTAAACACAGTGATAACCAGCTGGTAGAGGATCATTAATGAATTATTAACATACAGTATTTCACCCATACATTTAGTTCGGTAAAGGAAAAGGGTTTCAATAATGACAATGGTCAAGTTTTTGGCATGCTGTGTTACGGCCCGGTTAATTTTACGGACACTGAATTGATCCCATTCATTTAATAATGCAATAAACACATTTCATTATTAATCTAACATAGACGATGTTATATTGCCATATGCAAGGAAACAATTATTAATGCTGTACGTACACGGACGTATTCAAGTAATAGAGTTGTTTGCATAGCAAACCAATTCTTTAAAATAATGAAAGGTTTTCATTAAATGTGATTTTCAACACCCACTCTTGATTGTCCAGTGTACCTTTGTAAGAAGTGAAAAATTAGGCAACATTACCTCAAAACGAAGATTTCCTATGGGTGGCTTGGCAAATGGAATTCCTGCAAAAGCTGAATATTCTCTTCCCTTGTTGCTTTTCAGAGTTTCTCCAACTATCTTCCCATATTTAGTATCTACTGTTGGGGTTTCTTCTGCAAGAACTGATATTAAACCCAAATATATGAAAATGGCTGGTTGCAGACTCATTTTGCAGATTGTAATGAAATTTCTTGCTGGCAATTCGCGTGTTATATATGCCCCATTTCAACCATTACAAGGCTAAACCAGCATATGTGTTCTGATCGAATCAACATGCAAACACTGGGCATTTGTTTTATATTATTCATGCCACGTGTTATGTCAAAACTTTATTTGCGATGATATGAAAAGTAGTGCAGAATTAAAACAACTGAATATTGGTTGTGATAATCATGAACGCTGTATTAGAAATATTTTAATTTGACCTCTAACTTTAGATTTGAAGTAATTTCAATGAAAAGTTATACTGATAAATTACTTTTTGTATAGGATCTATAATTATGTAGAAATTCGTGCATCCAGTAATCAACAAGTGGACTTCATATATGGAGTCGAATGCATTAATTTCTGATTTGTTTTGTCAAGGATTAAAATCTTGCAGCATGCATGATCCAATAATTTAATTTGAACTTGAAAGTGTAACATATGTTCATTTACATTTTGCTAGTTTCCCACGTATCATTGGTTTAAATATTGTGAATTAAAGCCAAAATTTGAAGGTCAATATTGTCATGGTTATGTGTATTACGTTTAGCAAGCCACGAAATGCGAGGAACCCTTATGATAATGGACATCAATAAAACTTTAATCACTGTTACCCTATTGTAATTATGTGCCTACTGAATAGAAGCTAGTATCAAGATTATAATTACTTTGACAATTATTTATGCTTTGCAATGTGTTGTTTCCAAGATATATAAGCTACCTACTTAATTTATATGAAGTAAAATTGGTGTCATTTGTAATTATTAATTAATTACGCGGCAGTCGTTCCAGTTCTTCCATCCAGAAATCAGTATTTTCGGATTCGCATTTCTCGGAAATGGTTGGATTAAGATTCAACTGCAAGCATTTTGGTGTTCCTTTTTGGTAAGGTGTCCAAGTAAAAGGTAGTTCGATCCCTTGCTGGCCATCACTTGGAGTTGGATTGCTGTGAATTGATATAAATAATAATATAAATTAGATATTTAAAATGGAAGTTATAATGCTGCAAGATCAACTTACTGGGAATAGGCAAAATTAGTCCACAGTGACAACATAATTTCGGACATTTCAGTGTCATTTTCATTGAGAATCCTCTTGTTTCCAGGGAATAAATCATTGTAGAATAGATATTGAAGTTCATCAACATGGCTAACTCCAAGATCTTCTCCGGGTTGGTTATTAACAACCGAATTAACTCCTCTGTAGATGAATTTATAGTGGTATGTTGGTTGATTTGAGGCGCTTGAAAAATATTTAGCAGTTCTGTCAGTGCAGCTAAATGCAAGATCTCCTAAAATCTGTTTATTAAACAACAGTTATTGTGCTAAATCCATCATATTATCTCCTTACTAATTGATGCATTATTGGTACATACTTTGACAACTGCCCTGTCAAAGTCATTTCTATCATCCACGTTGACATTGGTGAAATAGATTTTGCGGATCTTATCCAATAACTCATCACTCAAATCAGTTGTGTAGGTAAATGATGAGAGAATCATGTGCAAATCTTGCAGAATGGCCTTTTCACCGATTCGAGGAAACCAGTTGCGTGTTACTAAATTTGAAAAGAATTAACATTCGATCAAATTAGGGTCTTTTTACATCTATTAAAGGCATTTCTAGAACCTACTATCGAAAAACCAAGCTCCTTCGTCTCGATTGCCACCTATCATAATAGGAATTTTGGTAAAATTTCCACTCTGGAAAGTTGATAGTGGCTTATCACGAACTACATTGCCATCAATGCATGGTCTTGGTTGTGCTGGAAGACCTGGAAATATCTGAATAATTCTTCTAAGATTAATTTCAATGCAGTTCTGCTGAAAAATATATAGATTACCTGTAAATATGTTGCATTGCTGACTAGATCTTGCCAGGTTTTTTTGCGGAAACATTCAATCATCGTTTCCAGAGGTGATGTTGGACAATTCAATTTGATGGACAGTAACTTTGTAAGGGTAGCTGGGTCGTGATCAAATGCCCAGTTGCATAATGCTGATCCACTTTGAATAATGGCCGCATGAAATAAGCCTAGGTAATAGCAAGAGTGGTAATAGCATTTATGGGAAGTGAGATTTGAACAAATGGAAATAATTTTAACCGATGACCCAAGTCTACCTTGAGTTACAGGTGATAATACAAGGTGTGTGACAAAAGCTGCTCCTGCACTTTCCCCAAAAATAGTTACTCTCGATTTATTGCCTCCAAAAGCTTCAATGTTCTCCTGAACCCATTTCAGAGCTGCTATTTGATCCAGTAGAGCGTTATTACCTGGAAGGCCATCTTCTGGATTTGCAAGGAGTCCTTGGAAATAGGATAATGCATGGGAATTATTACATGTATCTATCGCAATATGTATTGAATTCAAAACTATGTTCTATATATAATTAAATAGAAACCGAGAAATGCAACACGATAGTTGATGGTCACAAGTACAATGTCCCTGTCCATGAGCCTCTGAGGACCAAACTCTTCAAAAGTTCCTGACCCCCAACTAAAACCTCCTCCATGAACCCAGAACATGACTGGAAGGCTAGCTTGCGTGTAATCTGATATCTGTGTGGAATCCCGAATGTCTTAGTGAATTTTATTATTATTAATATATAGGAGGGAATGTTTGAGAGGAACCTTTGGGATGTAGACGTTGAGGTACAAACAGTCTTCGTCTCCTAACAGTTTGTTATTCCGAGGTGAATTTGCTTGTGCGCATTTCATGCAGGTTTGCGTTGAGGTCTTCAGAACACCTTGCCATGGTTCGATGGGTTCAGGAGGCTATGGATGAACACATTTAATGCTAGATATCATGATATTTCCAAAAAGTGTGCAATTAATATTGATTCATGCAAATGTATAATAGTGCATAATGTGATACAATAGAAATCAGCAAAAAATGAATCCAGGACACATATTAACCTGAAAACGAAGATTTCCTATTGGTGGCTTGGCATATGGAATTCCTGCAAAAGCTGAATATTCTCTTCCCTTGGTGCTTTTCAGAGTTTCTCCAACTATCTTCCCATATTTAGTATCTACTGTTGGGTTTCCTTCTGCAAGTACTAATATTAAAGCTAAGTTGCTGAAGGTAAAAATGATGAAAATCGCTGTTTGCAGACTCATTTTTCAGGTTAATTAGCAAATAAACCTTGCTGCCAGAATTCCCTATTTATATGTTAACTTATCCAAGGTTAAACAAACAGGTGTTCAGAATTACACACACAGAACACACACTCACATTGGCTTTCATTTTTATTGTTCATTATTTTATTCTCACGTTTTGGCAATGAAATCCTAAAAAACTTTATTGACATGACAAATTGCAATTGAATGTAGACAGTCAATGTTGCTTTAAAAATAGGTTTGTCTCAAGTTGTGTGTTTGGGGTAAGATTTTAGTGATAATGTTGAACTGTTGGATTAATTTACAAGTATAATTTAGTGAGGTAGGAAATCTTTCATCCAGTAATCAGCATGTTCTGATACACAATTATCGCTTATTGTGGGATTCAAATGGAGTCGAATGCATTTCTGATCTTCTGATTTGTAAAGGGGCCATGTGAAGGGCAGCTTTTCTTTATTTTCAGTATTGCCACTCGGAGTTGGGTTACTATTCAGTAAAAATAAATATTAGTTAATATACACACGTGAACTAAAGGTGCATATAAAGTTTGGTTTACTCACTGAGATTTGGCAAAATTCGTCCAAAGAGACAACATGATTTCCGACATTTTAGCATCATTTTCTGAAAAATTGCTGTAGGGCAGAAATGGATTCTGAAATAGATATTGAAGTTCATCTGCGTGGCCAACACCTGAAAAAATGAAATATTATGGCAAATTGTTAAACGAATGTATATAATGATATTGTACCAAGTTCTTCTCCCTCTTCATTCTGCACCCATGAAAAATTCCCTCGGTATGCAAATGAATAAACATACGTTGGAGTGTCAGTTATATTTGCAAAATAGCTAGCTGTACGTTGAGCACAACTAAATGCAGAATCGCTGAAAACCTGTTAGAACAAGAAATAATAATGCATAAAGGAATTATATTCAGAATAATTGATGTAGGTACATCAATTTCATGGGATATTTATATGCATATAGCTAATACTTTAATAAGAGCTTCATTGAATGCTGTTTGGTTTTTGAGATCCACATTTTTGAAGTACATTTCACGGATTTCTTCTATGGACTTTTCATTGATCCTTTCACCAGCATACATAGATAACACATCATCCAAATCTTCTTTCAAAAAAATGTCTCCGGCTCGAGGAAATAATTTTCTGATCACTAAGCAGTATAAAATTATTATTATATAGTACATATAAATACCATAAAACAATTATCACTTGCTTGATAAAAATAAAGCTCCTTCTTCCGTGTTAGTGCCAATTATTATAGGGACATTGTTCACTTTTCCTTCTTGCAGTAAGGAAATTGGTTTGTCTGGAACTACTTTTCCATCAACATTTGGTCTTTGTATGATGGGCATCAATGGAAGAATCTGGTGGGAAGTTTTATATTTTGATGGAAGGCATTAATTACTGCTATTAATTAACGTGTGTCTACGTCTACATAATCCTAACAATCTTACCTCAAATTCTTGATTCTTCTCCGAAATATCTTGCCAGGACTTTTGTCTTAAGCATTTCAACGTTTCTTCTATGGGAGCTGTGGTGCAGTTGAGTTTGACAGAGAGAAACTTTGCACTTTGTGATGGGTGACTGTTCAATGCCCATTCACATGCAGCAGAACCACTTTGGGCAATGGCCCCATGAAACAAATCTGCAAGTCACACAAATTTATGGAAGCTTTTAAAAGTCATAATTGCAATTAATAAAATGGAAATTAGTAGATTACCTTTGGCCAATGGGGATAATACGAGATAAATGACACAAGCTGCTCCAGCACTTTCCCCAAAAATAGTCACTTTGGATTTGTCACCACCAAAGTTCTCGATGTTTTTTTGAACCCATCTGAGTGCTGCAATCTGGTCCAGAAGACCATTGTTTCCTGGCAAACCTTGTTCTGGATTAGCTAGAAATCCTGGGAAATTTTCAAGTTTGCGGAAGTAAGAATCCGGTTTCCATATGTAGGGTATGCTATTCAAAACTGCTATTGTATATGTATACCCATAGGTCCAAGTCTGTAGTTGAATGTTACCAGAACAATGTCCTTGTCCATGAATCTGTCAGGACCATAGTCTTGGAACGTTCCAGACCCAGCATTGAATCCACCCCCATGAATAAAAACCATGACTGGAATTTTACAACAGAGCTGTTTATGACATAAATCAAAGATTTAGATTGAAAACCTCGGGTGCCCTAGAATATTAGCAGTAAGTTTTCACCTCGGGAGTGTAGACATTGATGTATAAGCAATCTTCTTGGCCAATTATACCATTCGTTAGCAAATCTGACCCAATGCACCGAGAACCATTTACAGTTGATGTTTCCAATTCTCCTTGCCAAGGTTCAATGGGCTGTGGGGCCTGTTAAGTTAAAAAAAAAAAGACGTGTTAATTATGTGTCAATTTATTACGCTTATCAATTTTGTATTTCAGCTCATATTTGTTGTATATTTATCATATTAGATTTGGACGCAAATGTAATTACTTTATGTTCTGTACATTAAAAAGTAGTAAAAAACTCGTTCAGATAATTGTGTCTACTCGAGATAAGAGTCTTTTTATATTAGACATGTGAAAACCTTGAATAGGGGTTCGGCGTGCACAATCTCGTACATCAATTTTTTAATATTTAGCAATTTAGCAACTAGAGTTTTAAGAATATTTGGATTATAGCCAAATTATATGACCATGAGTCGTGCGGACAATGCAGATTTTTATGTATATTTTATCAAGCCTGTATATTACACATGTACACATGAATTTATACCGGGTGGATCGTTTTGTTTTTGCCCCGATTATCCGGAATCTATTACAAAATATTTGGTCATCTACCTCAAAGCGAAGATCTCCAATTGGTGGCTTGGCATAAGGAATTCCTGCAAAAGCAGAATAATCTCTTCCCTTTGTGCTTTTCAATGTCTCTCCAACAATTCTGCCATCTTGAATGGACACTGTTGGATTTCCTTGTGCACTTATTGATACAATTGCCAAATTAAAGCAGCAAACAATTGCAAAAATCGCTCTGTGCAGACTCATTTTTGCAGGTTGCAAATGCACAGTTCATACGTATAGCAAGTTTACAAGCAAGTAAAGAGTTGTTGACAGATTTATATGTATTTATACACGAGGACTACCTAGAAATTACATGCCTTACAGCATTTAACTTGTATTTTTTGAACGTCATGGCCAATTCTTGGGATGGTACTTTTGAAGGTTTTCCTCCATCGGATGCGGAGAAAAGCAAAATAAATGCTTAGAAATATGAACCAACTTGTACATATATGTTCTATAACAGTATTAACATAAATCATTTTAATTCTATGTATTTTTTTTTTTTGCTTTCTAGCTATCTGCAGCAACCAACGTTTTCTACAAAGCTTCCCTGCAAGTCACCACCAGATGGCGCAGATGCTACATTCTTCAGAGATTCTCCAGACACCTTGGCCCAGGTCAGTAATTAAAAAAATGTATTTATAATTTCGACTTTAAACTAGTTGTTTTTCTCACTAGTACTGTATACATAGTAGTACCATGGTGTTTTACATTGTTAGTCACAAGGTGACGCTTCTCTTGGAAATGCATGACATGGTTACTAATTATAACTTGCATCCAAACAGGATTTGTCAGAGGAAAACAATATCAAGGTTGTTTCAATGTCTAAATGGGCTAATTTACATTATTTACACTATCGTTATGCAATAATTTGTCTCAGCTTGTGGCAACCTGATCAAAACACTATAGGTGAAATATTGCAATGTTTTTTCTTCATGAAATTGAAAAGTGGCATCCAAAGATCTACATCATGGTCTACATATTCGCATTTGTCATATTCGCATTTGTCACTAATGTTTGGGTTTTAATTCAACTATTAGTCATAATCTTTGCCTTATTTTTAGATGTTTAGGGAATTTCTTGTTCATGTTCCAAGATGTGTAACATAAATTTCTGTAAAGTAATGCAGTTTGCTCGGGTGTATTGAGCTATTATTATTATGATTAGCTGCCAGAATTCGCTGTTTATATGCTAAATTACCTTTTACGAGGTTTAAAGCCATCAGGTGTTTTGAACTACACACATAAATACACACTGACATTTTCTTTCATTTTATTATTCTTCTCAGGTTTTGACAAAGTAGTCCTACAACCTTTTCCTATAGCAATTAAATTTAAATTACAGCATGGCTATAATTGCAATTGAATGTCGACAATCAATGCTTCTTTAAAATTATTAGCTTTGTTTCACGTGTTTGAGGTAAGATT
This sequence comes from Glomeris marginata, assembly GCA_034696005.1. NCBI lineage: Eukaryota > Metazoa > Arthropoda > Diplopoda > Glomerida > Glomeridae > Glomeris > Glomeris marginata. The sequence continues at coordinate 106 of JAQFZQ010003015.1, read as the reverse complement.
TCAATGATTATATATAATTTAGACAAAATCTTTCATCCAGTAATCAGTATGTTCGGATTCGCATTTATCACTTATTGTGGGATTCAAATGGAGTCGAATGCATTTC
>JAQFZQ010003014.1:0-11921 GCA_034696005.1 Glomeris marginata | reverse complement strand
AGACCGAAGACCAACACTCCTCCACAAGTTCCAACAGCAACACCTCAACCAAGGCACCTTATCATCCACCACTCTTCCACCATGGTTCTTATGCAAGGCCCCCACAGGACACACCTGCTGCTGTGTGGCCCAACAGAAGACCTTTGAAGAGCGCATTCCAACAAGGTACCTTATTCACCACCTTTCTCCCATGGTCCATCTGTGCAGCCCCCTCAGGACACCCTCCTGCTGCTGTGTGGCTCAACAGAAGACCACCATACCACAACAAGCTTCAGGGACTGACTTGCTGATGGCTGCTCAGCCATTGGAGTCCAGCTCCCAGAGGACCATCAGTCAAACACAACACTTATCAACCTCATCAACCTTGACTTCAGCATTAACCTTCCTCTCAAAGAACAGCTCACCTTTTCTTTTCAACACTCCGAAGTCTTCTTTAAACCAGAGGGGAATGTGGCGATTTCGAAACATCAATTATCACTTTTTCTTAGTTCCCCTTTATCACAAATTCGTTCCTTGACATAATCTTGCTCATTATACGCCGTTGTTTATCGACTATTCCAGTAACTTGCTCCGGCCATATTCTAGCTATGTTATACAAGCTTTATGAACACCATTTTTCGCTCATCTCCTCTTGGTGCTAGCCAATAGTAACCATTAAGGCTAGGATCAAACGTAGGGCATTCCTGCTGTGCAGACGTTATAGCAGGGGTCTGTGGGATCTGAGGTGCGCCATGTTGACTTTCACAATCCAGGAGTGTTAAGACTATGGAATTCGGCGTTATGGTGCAGCCACAATACACGGTGGGTTGGGCCATCTAGATAGCTGTTGAATAAAGGAATTCTTCCGTCCAATCAAAGAAAGATCCTTGGCGAAGTACTTCGCAAGAAACGTAACCTCCGAAAGATCTACGATCAGTGGCATCCGAGGCCCAATCGGCATTGGTAAAGAGTTTGGCTTCCAATTTTGTAGGTTTACATTTTAAAGCAATCTCCTTTTTTTCCATTCAGGTAACGCATCAGTTGCTTTAGTGCTTTCCAGTGAAAATAGACGGAAACAATCTGGGAAAATATTGTATAAGTGACACAAAATGTTTGCCTTATTTCTGTTTTTAACACAGCATTTACATTATTTCCTCTCAGAACACTTCAGGATTTATCATTATTTTAACGAATAAAATTTTTTGCATTGATTCTTCTGTTAGGGGCTGTTCTTAAATTACGTAACGGATGGGTAGGGGGGGAGGGGTTGAGTATTTTTGTTACGGAGTGTTACAGGGAGGAGGGTGGGGGCCGATACATTTGTTACATAACAGATAAATAATAGATGTGTAATTTGAAAATTTATATTTTACATTGCTTTCTCAATATAAAATAAGCGTTAATCATCGCCCATTAACTGGAGTGTTCTTGCTCTCTGGTTATATTCACCGTGCAGCACTTTTTTGCATGACCGTGCATACTTAAGTGCATGGATTAGAGTGACATTTATATTCATGCAGCTTATATGTATAATCACTTTTCCATATAGAGCTTTTGCAGCACGCGTCATACATGACGTCACCCATAGTAAACGCAGTGAGCTATATAACTGTGTTCAGGAGAGGCAAACGCCTATGGGACCAATAGCATGCGAGTATCACTTTTGTCTACGCCCACTCGCCATTGCCAAGCCGATACATCACAGCAACGGTCTGAAAACCATTAAAACCGTTAGAAGTGTTTCGGCGCCGACTGTAATGATCGATGCACTTATCGATATATTCACGCGTATTCACTGCTGTTACAGCGCTTGGCAATGGCGGGTAGGCGTGGCCAATGCATCCACGCATGGTTTGCGTTCCAGTCGCACTAGCCTCTCCTGAACACAGTTCGTTTTTAATTGGATCTTGGAAAAGCCGAACTCTGATGTAAGAAATACTCGGATATAAGAAATTTTTTTCCTGGTCCCTTGAAGTTCCTTATAATGAGGTTTCACTTACTGCGTTTCCATGATTCCATTCCTCAGAATATCTGAGGAATGGGTAGAAATATTACCGGATTTTTGGAATATTCCAACCCTGGCTCTGTGGATTGAAATGGAATATGCCAGGTCTTACAGCAAATGATTATTTTTCCGCACCTGGTGGATTGAGAAATTCCTAATGGATTTTATGACGTTTTGTGACATGATTAGGTTAAACTTTGTGGGGAGGAGTTGGAGCTTGACCCGCCTCCATTCCTGTCAACACAGTTTTCAATTAATTTGCATAACTCAATCTTGCAGCTAGCTGACAATACAGCACATGACGTCATCTAGGATTGTCACACATTTTTGGCTCCTCCCCAAAACCTTTCAGCCATTTGTGTTGCCAGACGTCATAAAATCCATTGGGAATTTCTCAATCCACCAGGTGCAGAAAAATAATCATTTGCTTCAAGACCTAGCATATCCTATTCCAATTCACAGAGCCATGGTTGGAATATTCCAAATATCCTGTAATATTTCTACCCATTCCTCAGATATTCTGAGGAATGGAATCATGGAAACGCAGTCACTGTAAACGGTTTGCCAATGTACAGTAGAACCTCATTAAACAGCCTGTAAACAAATAACCTTTTAAAAGTAAACCACTTCCGACTCCAGACTCCAAAGTTATAAGTTTAAAAATGTTCTACTGTATTGTTAAAAATGTATTGCCACCTCATGTGATGGTGGGCAACATCACCCACCATATAACATAGCGGTGAGAGTTTCTGAATGTCTTGTAGACATTGTTTTGAGAAACATAACCCAATTATAAAACTTGGTTTGGTACCTCTTGGTTTGCAGTGCACATTCCTGCAGTAAGCCTTATCACCACGTCAAGGTGGGTACCATTCGATAAGGATAGCTTGCAGCTGTAGTGGCTGACCCACTCCACAAGCGCCTAGTTTGGCCTTAGTGCCCCAATTGTACATATTGTACATGTTTGTCATTCAATTTGTTGTGTGGCCATAATGCAAAGCATCCCACTGACAAAACATACTTTTCATCTATGTCTGGCCATAATGCACAGCATCCCAGAATTCACACATTCTACTGGTTTTGGTGGCAATCGTAGCAAAATCGGTATTTGCCCTCATCATGGTATCGCATACATTGGAAATGGAACCATTTGCGGCGTCTTACACACACATATTGCCGATTCCTTCCAGAATCATTTTCAAAAACACACTGTTCACTGGCTCCACACAGATACCAATTTGAATCTGAACCTCGCAATAGGTCCCTGCATATGTCTTGTGTGGCTCTCTTTTGCCATTGGATTGGGTGGGAACTGTAATTGGTTTTTTCTCTGTTCAAAGGATGCTTGCCCCTTCTGCTTGACCAATTCCTAGCTGGCACACGCGTTCTTAAATGGTAGCACCATTTGCGACCTTCGTGCCTTGGCAATGATTCGTAGCCACACCGTTGTGCAATTGCATAAAAATGGTACAGGGCAAACAGTCCACAGTCGTGTGAATTTGGCTGCCGCAAACCATCAGTGGAATAAATGAAGTTCCATTCAGCCATATCAGTGTCACAGTTTGCAATGTTAAATGCAGCTTGCGTTATCACGCTTAACCTTTGCATGATCTCTGATATTTCGTCATCGCCTGTAATTCCAGTGCAATAATCTATCACCAGGACTTTCTTTGCATTAAGGCAAATGACTCCGAGCATCCAGTGACCCCCAGTCATGGGTCGATTTAGTACTATAACTATTAAATCCTTATTGGCAGCTTGGTTCACCCGCAACAACGGGATGCACACTTCAATAAGGCGCTCGCTAGTTGTACACTGCATAAAATATCCTGGGATTGCGAGCACACTGTCCTGAAGTTCATGGCATATGACAAGCGCTGCCAAAGCGTTGTCGCACGTTTCGTCGGCCAACCATTCTCCAGGTAACAGGTCTGCACAGTGCAACTTTCTCAGCGTTTCCCTGTCTGGCATCTCTGGATATGTACCTTCTAGGGTATATTGCAGCGCATTTTCTGGCAACTTGGTAGTATTGCAGTTGTCGCCACATTGTAATTGGTCGGGTAACACTTTGTCTGGCATGTCTTCAAACTCATGCAGTGTCGATTTGTGCACCGTTTCTGCAGCAGCTTTGCCTTCTGAAGGGTTGGACAATACCTCCATTTCACTTGGCATGCACTCTTCTGATGCCTGTACAGCATTGCCACTATCCTGTGGGGTTGATTGGCATGCAGTTTTCGCTGCGAATGACATTGCGAGGGAGTCGGGAGCTGCTGTAATGGAAAAAGAATCGACATCCCTTCGCCTCGGCCTCTTTTTGCCTCCCTTCCTTTCCTTAAAAGGTTTCATTGCTGACAAGTTATAATGTGTCCTTTGGCAGCTTTTTCATCCCCAAGACATCCATCACAGCTAATATATGGAAGCACAGCCGCTTCATGCATGTGCATTCCAAGTGCTTTTTATTCCGTTTTTTGTGCTGGACACGGACAGTGTGTGTCAGGCCTTTTCCATATGGGTTTTCCACAACATATACGTTACGCCAAAACGTCACGCAATCATTTTCCCTTGCCCTCTTTGCAAGCGCCTTTTGTGTTGTCTTATCAGGGTTCACAATTCTTCGAGGTGTTGGCTCACGTGCCTTCACGTTTGATAATATTGTCTGTATGTCTGGCAATCTTGTCTTAGGCAATCCTGGTATTGGGTAATTTTTGGACTGCAATGTTGGGTGGTAATTCCCCATGCCTGCCATACCCCTTTGAAACTCTTGTAACAGGAAAACCTGGTAATCGTTAAGTATCAGGAGTAATGTGTCTCTTGGGACTTCTTTGTGTTTCAGCAGTCCTTTCAACTGGTTGTTGAATGACTCGCTGCAGTTTGTTGTGGCTGTTTCATCATTCCGAAACGCAGCAAATCTTCTGTGAACGGAAGCCGTTGCATGGTTCCGAATATCATCTTCAATGAAGCATTCGAAATAGTCCAGGAATGCAGCCGGCCACTCCTGCTTACCATCTGCAATGCATTTGTCTAGTGCAGCCTCATCTGTTGCTTTGACAATTTCACTGATGCGCTTACCAATGCCGGTAACTGTTTCGCTATCTTTGCAGACCTGATTGTCTCTGATCCACTTTTTCATGTCCCTCCACAAATGGTTGAAGCAGAACACCAGATTCTGTGGTTTACCTGCAAACATCGCTTTTTCACATTTTGTATTTGCTGCCTCTCTGTCAACACAAAATGGTGCATTCCTCCCACTTGTGCTTAACTTCAGCATCTCTTCCATCTCAACAAACATTTTGCGATGAGTCGATGTCAGCCTCCTGTCATGGATCATGAAAACCACAGGGAAAATAGGGTTTTCAACAAAATCTGTATTCTTCATGACTAATACTGTGACGCAGCAGTCACTGGCTTCATACGTGGTGTCGTATGACATAAGCTGTGGAAGGTGTCGGTCTGTGTCACTATCTGCCAACAGGCGCTTTGCCAACGCTACAGCGGACGGATGGGCCGCTATCACTATAAAGTCAGGGTGAATTTCTATCAGCTTTAACACATCTATCAAATCATATGAACACAGCTCCATGAATGAAAGAACATGATCTGGGGATGTTTTCTTTTGACTGTCTTCGTGGTATTTTGCATTTTGCACCTGCTTTAGATTCTTTGGGGCCAGGACATGTTCAATGGTATTGAACTGTACGTCTTCAGGGCAATCTATGTCTGATTTATTTTGACAAGTGTCATTCAAAACCTCCATGTATGCCTGTCTTGGCTCAACCCCTCGCTCAACAACCTGCCTAAGCGATTGAATGGTGCTAGGTGCAGTTCGACAATGGGCTCTGGCAGCTGCATTTGCCTTAGGTTTTGAGTTGCCATGCGGCACCAGATCAACACACCTGTGAGACCCAATGTAATGCACTAAGAAGGCATGGAATCTTGCACTGGCATCACGCTGCTTAAGCGTATACACATGCCTCTGAAACACTGGAGAGTAACGTTTCTGTGGTCCAATTATAATCTGGTAAAAGGTTTTAACAAATTTTCCTATTGGCTTTCTCTTCAGGTTTTTCCATCGGAAAGTACCGTGCCCGTTACCTTCTTTGCGGCCATCTACCAAATGATCTTTGAAACCCTCATGTTGGACCTGTACAGATAAACTTCGCCACCCTGTACTTCTTCTACAGGTGCCGTTTTCACACCCTGAATAAGGTCACCAAATTCAACGGCACGCAAAGTACTCTCAACCCATTTATGGTCTAACTTATCTACTCCCGTCCTGAGTGCCATCTGCAAGTGTGAAAAACAAGCGTTAATAACTACCCACCAGATCCTAAAAGCTGTACATGCAACATTTGTGGGTGGTTTATACCAGAAACCTTACATCACCTAGCTGTAATCAACATTCAAATATGTTCCCAGGAGGGTCATTCCATGCGAAATTAGTGCATGCAGGTTGCTACACCATATATAATTTGTATAAATGAACTCCAACTTTGCATATTCAAAGATACTACAGCTAAGATGAAATAGCACTAATGTAGTGCAAATAAGTTATGTAATGTCATTAATGGAAGCAAATAAAATGGCTCAGTAAGCAAATTTGTAGATTCCATGTTGAAAGATTAAAGCGTTCACAACTTGCTAAATGCACAATTACTATGAGAGGTCACAGTGTATCCCTAGCAAAGTATTCAGGTACATTCTAAGAAAACATGGTTAATTTTTTCACCCTATAAGGAGTAACTGTAATGTCCCATGGCTAACACCCTTTCAAATGAAACCGCACACCATTATCAGGGGTGTATATCATACACCATTTTATCACCAAACTTGCATCCCAAAGGATTAATATCCTTTGTTTCCATATACCTATTCTACATACCATTTCTTTGTTTTTATAATCCCTTTTCATACACCTTTTCCTTTGTTTTATTACACCTTTCGCATGCTACATTCTTTTGATTTCAATGACCCCTTCATGTACACTTCCTTCAAGGTCAACATAAATAAAATCACAACTTCTCAAATTTGTAAATCTTTATTACAGTATTTGTTAACTCACATGGCGTTTCAATTACTGTTAAATTCAATTCTACAGCTCCAAAACATTTTCTCTTGGAAATGTTGCATGGGTCCATTACTCCAAATGGACTCGGCGACTTCTTTTTCTATAAATAAATCATGAAAATCAATCTATGATCACATGCACAGTTATTTTGAACTTACTTTTGTACCCAATGTTACTAATTGTCTTCAGTGTTGATGAATACTCATGCATGTATGTGATGAGCAAATATTTCCTTTTAAAATTTACTTATCAGCAACAGCAGTGTAATATTTGAATACCCTTCTGTTGTAATGTCTTGTTGCCATGGTCAGATTTGTTGCAGCTTGAACTAATGTTGAAGCATGGTTGAAGCACAGGTTTCATAACTTATTGCAATTCCTTGCCTCTGAGTTATAAAAAATACACATAACCTCACAAATTGTATAATCACTGTCAACCAAAAATAAAATTTAACTTACCAAATACACCACATTGCTCAATGCAGAGCCATTTTTCAAAATATGTAGTTCCTTAGCTGCCATGGTAATTGTGGTGCATTGTTATTTTCTAGAGCATTGGTCAGAATTGATATTGGCCATCCCTAGGTCATGTGACCAAAGGTCATTGCCATTTGCAAACTTGATCTTCTTGCCTATTAATTGTTCTTAGAATTTCCTTTGTCTAAGTCAACAATAAGCCTAAATCTGAATATGGCTGTTCACCTTTCTTTCATCATATACACCTTGCTAACCAAATACGTTTTCAGCATCAACCTTAAACAGTGTTGGATTGAATTTTGTTTTTATGTTTGTTAATCCGGGTGTAAAAGTAAAGCACATTTCAAATATTGCGTTTAAATATGGTTTATAACACCCTACAACACCCTATTTAGAACCTTACTACACCATACATTTTTAGAGTGTAGGAGACAACCACAAAAACTCAAAAGGAAACCCATTGCAAGCTGAAAAGATAGCTAGAATACTTGTATGTGAATAGCACACCTTGAACACTGCCACCACAACCTGTATACATCACCACCGAACATCTAAATTACAAAACTTGCCTTCACCACACTATTGCAGCACTGTTTTGCGCATGATATTGAAATTCCATGTCGCAGAAACCAATACGTATGTATATGTAGTATTTGGAGAGTTTTTATGAGCGTACAATAAACTAAAAATATTATCTATTCTGTATTTCTTGCCATTGGCAAGGACAGTTTGGTAGCGTAAGTGTAATGCAGTGGAAATGGCTCCTGTCACAATCTAGCTACTGACAGCAAAATACCCGGCCCCATAGCAGAATAGGGCATTGAGTGTTTAAAATGTGTGCTATACCCACTCATAATTAAAGGACAACTGACACGATAAAATTTACCTCACCAAATCGGTCACTATAATGGCGATTTTCCTGTTCGATTTTTCGTTGATACGTTTTTTTAATTAAAAATGTGCATGCAAATTTACCTTATTTCAGTCACCTGAAGTCGTCCCCATGGCAAAATACACATGCTGAAACATGCATATAGTATGCTGACATTTGCTGAAGCGGTAATGACGTCACACCGACTTTTACCTCATTGACCAGTACGACTTGGATCAGCCCAATCGCCATTTAGAAAATGGTGTTCTGGCTGATGATCTCAATAACTCTTTCAATAATTTTTGTACAAATATTTTAAGGGAACTCGTACCTTTAATTTAACGTTCCCTATCAATAGTTCCATTGGCATGGTACCTTACATAACCGTGTCAGTTGTCCTTTAAGGAACCTTTTTCCTAATACAGGGAGCATTTTGTGACCAGAAATTAGATTTCAGCACATGGTACAGTCAACAACTCCATGTCTACAGTGATCCACTCCATAAATATAAAGCTTAGTGGCTGTTACTCACTTACAGGAAATACAATGGCTAGAATTCATCATTGAAGCTGGTTTACACATATTCAGCCATAACTTCTGTTCAGTATAGAATTAATCGTTGCTCAAGTTTTCGGTTAATTCAAGTAAATAATACATTAGAAGGGTCATATTCCGTGTCAACTAAACCGCAGGATTCACCAATTATTGTAAAAGCTTATAATATATAGCATACCGTTTTTCGTGTTGTTTTCTTCTATGTTTATTTATTTTTAAATTATGACGGTGGGCAATTGAACCTCAAACATAAGCTTATCATGTACTACTTCCTTCCGGTTGTAGAAGCACAAATGGGCAGTCATATACCTGATTTTTTTTTTAAATCAACGTTACCCTTGAATACTGTATCTAACTTTTGAACCTTTGCAGTTAGGGCCATAGTTCCAATTTGGAACTGGATACGCTTAGGCATGTGTAGGCTACACATAAATCACAATAAATTGACAGTCTTCCTCAAAACTTATGAAATATCCTTCATTAGATTAATTTCATGTTCCTTGTGAAGGTTCAAATTTGAACTATGGCCCTAACTACAACGGTTCCAGTTAGATTTGGAATAACCTTGTAATTAACGTCAAAGGTCATGTGAGTTATTACTTTTGTTGTCCTGACATAAGAATTCCTAGTCAGGGGCCCTGACTTTTTGGACACCCTGTATCAAAAGACAGTAAATTTTTCAGAGTATGTTCCAAAACCATGTCAGTTGTCCTTTAAAGTATGCAGCAGGCATTTCCCAGGTTTGCAGTAGCCATGCATCATGTGTGTAATCGTTTCACATGCAGACCTGCAGCTGCTAAGAACATTTCTGTAAGGAAAGCCACCCCGGTTGACGGTGACTGAAAAATCCCTTCTTTGGTTTCAGTGAAAAATTCCAACAACGAACATACAAACAATTAACATGCTACAGAATCTGATGCTTTGAAAAAGTTTTTATCTTACATGGTTTTAGCCACAAATAAAATGTGAATCTTCCATGTGATAGTATGGTGACATGGAATGACCCTAAAACCAATCATGGGTTATACGGGGTAGTCAAATTTTCACATTTTCACATCCGCTTGCGAAAGCGCTATTGTATTCTAGTTGCTTTTTATAGAAACCCGGGCTTCTATAAAATTTACGATAAGTGGATTGAACCAGCAAACATCAAAACATGAACAATCAATAAACGAAATGACGTACAACTTAAACAAATTATACATATCCAAATATTAAGACAAAATTCCAGGGCAATTAAATACACATCCAACATATTCAAATATAACTCACAGTTTTAATCCTGCTTGATTTCCTCACAATATGTTATGAGTTTGCTGTTGCACCTGTAAAAAGTAACAAATGTAAGCGGAGTAAGTAATGACTGTTTAAGGAATTCAAAAAGTCCTGTATGAAAATTCTGGATTATCTGATCCGAGTTGTACAGTGGTTTAAACAAATTATCAAAGTATGGCAGCATATATTATAAAATGTGGTAAACATTAAAGGTACTACACAGGTGATCAGATTAAAGAGGGTTCCATTAAAAAGTGGTGAACTAAGTCAGGTGGTGTAAAATAAAGGTGGTCAACTTCACACATTTCACTGTACAAGTATTAGAATACAAACTATTTATTGTCTAAATAGGAAACCTCCTTTACGGAAATATGTATCAGGTTCTGATCTGAAATATACTTCCAGATATGGTAACAGATATGGAAGCATTGGATCCAGTATCTGGCAGCATCTGGCATTATATTTTGAGTCTGGGCCAGTTCTGTTAGTATTGGATCCAGTATCTGGAATTATATTTTGAGTCTGGGTCAGTTCTGTTAGTATTGGATCTGATATCTGACAGAAACATTAACATCATTTTACATTATATGGTAAATATGACAGTTACGTAAAATACAATATGTACATGTGCTCGATGATATAGGAATAAATGCAAATATTTACAAATTATATTCATGTTTATTAGGTATCACACATACAAAATTTAACACTCTTAAACTCAAACATTTTATGGAAGTTATCGAAATAACTTTTAAACTAACATTTTCTTTTACAAATGAACTGATTACTTGTACATATTGGAAAATATAAATGAAATTTGATCTGGATTGTAGGAGCTATCAGATAAACTGTTGTCCATGTACAATTAAATCTGGCAGAACCTGTCATGTCTGAATCGCTCTGACAAGTTTTTGTAATTAAAGTGTTTATTAATAATTTAATATGAAACTGATATTTCAGCGCATATGCTTTTGTTAAAGGAATGGGAAGCTATGCAATCCAATTAATCATAACCATGCATTCATAAATGAATAATTAATAATATGCTCAAAACTATAGCTTAGCACATGAACCTGGCTGTGTCATAGTTTTAATACAATTACCAAGAGTTGGGGAAAGAGCTGTACATCTTGTATTAAGGTGCACCACAAGCTGTTTGTGGGTTATGGTTGAGATGCCTACTATAAAATCGCTGGCATCTCCCGTAATTTGTATAATTTAATACAAATGTCTAAGTTGTAAACATACTAATTTCAATATTACTCTTTATACCAATTTCCAAATGGTTGGCCAGATAGAAGCAGAACTGACCTGATCCACCCAGATCTAATTCGGTCTGACCATATCCAATAGGAACAGGTCAGGTCTGAGGTGATCTGACCATATCGAATTAGAACAGTTCAGGTCTGAAGCGATCTGGCCAGACCTGCCCAATTTTTGATCTGGCCTGATATCATATCGGGTATCAAATCATGTCTGGGATCCCAGATATAATTTGAACCAAATCTGATACTTCTTTTCCGTAAGGGGTTCAGCGATCTTCAGTGTAAAATCGTAGAATTCTTAACTATTTTATTTAGTTTAAATTAATTTAGGTTATGATAGGTTAGTTTAGTTACTGAAAAATCGTTAAAAGGATCGATGATGCCCTCATAGACAAATATTCGCGCCCGCCGGTTTGAAAACGACAATCCG
>JAQFZQ010003013.1:0-11922 GCA_034696005.1 Glomeris marginata | reverse complement strand
GTCCCACCAAAACATTGGACCACAGCGACCCATTGAACCACAACGTCCCATTCAGCCCCAGCAAAACATTGGACCACATCGACCCAATGAACCAAAACGTCCCATTCAGCCCCAGCAAAACATTGGACCACTGCAACCACAGCGACCCATTGAACCACCACGTCCCATTCAGTCCCAGCAACCACAGAGACCCATTGAACCACAACACCCCATTGAGCCCCAGCAAAACCTTGGACCACAGAGACCAATTCAGTACCAACGACCCACTGAGCCCCAGCAACCTTTGGGACACCAACAACCCTTTCAACACCAACGACCAATTGAGCACCAGCAAACTCTTGGACTCCAACGACCCCAGGAACCCCAACGACCCCGACAACCTTCTGAACCCCAGCAGCCCCTAAGATTCCAACGTCCCATTGAGCCTCAGCGCCCTCCTCAACCCCAGCAACCTCCTCAGCCCAACCAAATTCCCTTTGACAAAGCACGACACATGGAATCCCAGCGACCTCTGCAGTCCCACAGCCCACTACCACCACAACGGCAACTTCATCCTGAACCACATCAATCCATCGAGACACAACGTATGCCTCAGCTTCTACCTTCTGCTGGTCCTCCTGCAAATCAAAACTTTCCCCCGCAGACACAATTCACACCAGCACCGAGACACCATCAGCCACAAATGCCTCAACAAACATTCCCAAACCATGGCAACCGGCCATCACCTCCACTTAATAATCCGGCAAATCTAAATCCAGGCAATTTCCCACCAGAAATACCAAAGTTCCAGCAAGGCAGACAAGAACAGAGGAATCAAGAACAGCGGCCACAAATGCCATCAACCAATGGGCATCAATCAGGTAATAGGGGCTATGCCTTCAATAAATATATTTCATATTGGTGACCAGGTGTATTGTCAACCCTTTTAAACCTTTTGTATTCTTTAAGGATCTGGTCATAAGCAACAAGAACAAAGCCAGCAGATGCCTCAATTTCAACAACAGCCCTTCCAGCAACAATTCCAAGAGTCACTGAATATTCCAGTTAGCAATCGAGAAGGTGGAGTACATCATTTGCTGGAAAAGCCAACAGTACATCCAGTGAAGGACCATCACAATCATATCTCTACAATGGCTCCAATCAAATTCCAAAGACAAATGCAGGAAGTTTCCATAAATGATAATCAGCAACAGACTCGTGTGACAATACTGGTGCAAGGTCCTCGTCCACTGCGAATAGGAAAAGTCTACCAAAGGGCAAAATTCCAACCAAGTACTACCCCAAAACCTCCTCCATTTTCTTTATTCCTACCACCTACTGAAAACCAAAGACTACCTGCAAAGAACGTCCATTTTGAACAGCCCCAATTTAACACAATAGATGATAATACCATTCGCAGCATGATCAATGTGGTTAAACGGACAATATATTATGGGGATATGGACTTCAAAAGACCATCGCCATATTTCATCTTTTCAATACCTGATAATATAAAATAGCTTCGATGTAGTATATGTATAATAACAGCCAAAGTTTCTTGCCAAACTTATCATAGTATTGTGTATTAATTTATATGCAACATAGTGAAAACGTTCTTGTTTTCAAATTCTGTATCATAATGTAATTTACAAATCATCACCATGCACTCATGTATATATTGTATCAGTAAAATGTATATATTACATGCTATCAGTGGCAATTTATTTGTTAACAGTCATTTCCATATTCAGCAAACTGCATTATAAATTGTGAACATTGCATATGTGAACATACATGATGCAAACCTTATTTTAACAAACAAAAATAATAGACATTCAAACAAGTTTTGGAAGTTTATTGCCATAATGAAAGCATTCTAACAATGTTAAATATTTTTTATAGGTACAAATCTTACATTTTTAATGCAATTACATTCAGGCAGGAGTCAAATACACATTCATTTTCAGTTGAAAGAAGCAAAATGTTATTGATCATGATCATATCAATCCTTCAATTATTTTCAGTTGTAGTGAGCATATGGCTGGTGATGACCATAACCATGTGGCACATCATGAACAGGAACCACATGATGCTCCACAGGAACATGGACAACTTTTACAGGAGATGGATGATATTCCTGTTTACTGTATGAAAATCCCTTGACGTTTCTAAAAATTCAAACATTACATTTATGCAATTACACATCCAAATCATAATTTAAATTTAATTTAAACTATGTATTTTAATTCCTAGAAAAACTTGCAGATTTTCTCGAATTTCCAACAAATTTTAATTTAAAATAATGTAAAATAAATCCATTGGGATGTTTTACACTTAATATTTATAAACAATATTACTTTGAAAAAAAATCCAATGGAAAAGTATATTAATTTTGGATTAATTATTTAATTATCAATTGCACAATAAAATATGAGGAAAAAAGAAATTAATATAAAACAGTAATTGGTTTTCACCTAGAAACATCAACATTTGCTGAATCATGTCCACGGTGAACTTGATGAACAACTGGGACATAGCCACATAGTCCAGCAGTTGCAAACACAACCATAAAAATGGCAATAATCTGTGAAAAACCAATACATTAGCACAAATACTTCAGGAATTATCATATCAGTAATCTACAGGGTAGAAACAAAGTCCCTTTACATGACATTTAATGCTGTGTTGAATATTTTTCACTATGTACAGCACATAACAAGGGCTGTGTATCCATCCTGTAACAACTATATATGTAAAACTTACCATTTTAGACATGTTTGCTGATGGATATTTCTGATGAGAACTGTGTAGACTGAACACTGCAGCTTGCAATGAATTTTACCAACAACTTTTTGGGTTTATAAGGCTGAAAACTTAATGGATGGCCCTGACACCACAAAAGATGAGAAATTGGAGAATTTTCTCATATATGTGACTATCTAAGAACAGGTTGAATTCAAGAATCTAGAACCGATTGTAATTCATTTTCAACCATCGGCCTTGTCATGAAAACTAGGTAAGCCTAGCCCAAGGGAAAATATAACAGAGTCTATTGTGAATTTGTTGCAGGAATATAATGGAGAAATAGGCAAGAGCAAAACTCGTGACGAATCAATTCAAAATTGCCGGTACTGCACAAGAACTACAGATCAGCTTTCCTTTCATAAAAAAGTGGAACGAAGTGATGGACCAATAAATCTCAACCAACAATTAACAATGAAGGCAACCTCCAAAATATAATTAAAAACTACAAAGCCTCATCAATTAACTGTAAACAATTTGTATACAACATTTATTATGTCATGTTTTAATTAAATAGTGTCTCAATCTAAACTAATCAAGCTGAATTAAAATTTAAAAAGCTACAAGTAATTCTTTATACAAACGAATATAAATTAAAAATCAAATAGCATGCAACGAAACATTAGAATTTATTAAATACAAATAATATTTGCAATAATAGTATCGATAGAAATGGAATGTTTACTTACATTTTACCAAGATTTTACCAAGATTTTACCAAAGCCGCAGTTGAAACAGGTTTAAAGCCTTGTTTAAAGTTTAAAGCTTCAAATATGGCGGACGTACATATCTGAAATCATAAAAAAAATCACTGTATTTTCGTTAATTATGACCTCCAGCAATCATATTCTACATTAAACAAATCAAACACACCCCAAGATCGCTTAGAAGAGTCGATAGACGTATAATTCACTCATTAAAATAAATTATAACCTTATGAAATTCAACTGAATCCAAAGAAATAGTCTGTACCCAACAAAAGCGTACTTTTGCAATTTTCTTGCAACACCGTTATCGCCATGCAACTTTTAACATACAATCAGCATTGCGCTATTGCGTGCAACTCATTGTTGCGCAATAAACTTGCACGAGCAAGTTTTACGACAAATTGTCGATTCGATCATGAAAACTATGGAAATAATGAATAACATTCGTCGATATCTACTCACCAACACATGAAAGAGTATATTAACTGTCAAATATGTCATCTTGAAAGCTATTTTGACGAAAGGGCTCCAAATGCTGGTAATTTAGTAGGAAGCATGAAGACGTAGAATCCGTAGAATGTTCCCGCCATGCTTGCTGCTGCGCAATAACGTGACGTCACGATAGAGCGCCCTTTCTATGACGTCACAACGAAACTGACGAGACCGCGCTTTTTATGACGTCACTGCGCGCCGTTTTCAAATTACCATATCAACAAATTATAATGTGTTACATTCTACATATAATCTCAATTTAGCTCTTGCAAGACCGAATTATTTATTTAAAAATGTAATTTATAAGCACACAATAAGAAAATAATGACAACACTATCATTATAAATCCGTGTTTATTGTTCTAATTCTAGAAAATTATACAGAACAATCTTACTGTGAAATAAAAATGAAGGGTTTTCACTTTTATTTAGTCTCATTTCAGACATTTGAAAAATATTCCACGACACAGAAAATTGAGAATTTCTGCAAATGAGAATTGCACATACACACCAGCAAATGATATCAATTGAAAAATGCATAATTTTACATTTTGTGCATATGGAAACATTATGTTTCTTAATTTTGAATGCGTTGAAATTATCAACAGCTGTTTAGTTGCCAAAATAAAACCCTGGAATGCAACCGAAATCATTCATACGTACACTACTTTTGAAAGAAGAATAAAAATAAAAATAAGACATAATTATAACAATACACTAAACAATAGTCACTACAACTAATTGCAACAATATTTAAGTACACTAGTATGGTATATTTAACAAAAAAACTACTCTTTTGCTCGTTAAGATCAATTTGCCAATATACCGAGCGATCGATGCGTAAATTCTGAAAAATATAAAACTGGACGGATATTTGTCTATTGCAAATGGCCATTGAGTTCCTCCATCTCCTCGATGAGCAAAATTCCAATATAAGTACATAGTAGTTAATTAAGTACATTATTTCATAGATCGAGATTCATAATGCGCAGTCGTTGTCGAATCCAAGTGTCGTCGCGACATCAGCTGCCGTACCAAAAAATGCATCCACCTCCACTTTTCTAATATGTTAAAACACAAATGATTGCAAACCAACCGAGTAAACGGTTAAATTATATCTATGAAAATTAAAAAAATTAAAAATGGCATCGTCATCATCATTTCACAAGCCGAGTCTCATGACAGCCTCAGTCGTGCACGATTTGGCACTAAAAACCGTTCAAAAAAATCTGCCGCAAGTTTGTTAATCGAGCAAGAAAACCGAATTAGGCATCTTTTGCAGTAAGTAGTCATTAAGTAGTTATAAACAAACAGCATGGAAATAAGTAAGTACTTCAAGTGCTCCTACGGAACTTGTTAGCGCGCGACAAACAAGATACAACTTAACGCTAGGACCCCAACTTTAAGTCCTTTAGGTTATTCCCCCTAAGAGGTGAAACGAGTCTATTCCTATTACACAATTACTAATGTTAATAACAAACCTAATAATTAGTTAAGAAACAATTAGCAAAAATGCCTTTCCGCGTAGAGCACGAGTTCCAAGTCCGCGTCAGTTAAAGTACTTACAAGTCCAAAAACATCACGATTATTGTTACAGAAGTGTTAATGATCATTATCTATAACAATGAGAACCTCTACTAAGTAACACCTATAGAAAAGAAGAGCATTCAGATGTAAGTCACTTGCCGCGATGGCAACACGAGAGCCGAAGTTAACGTTAGACCAGCTTTGCCGGTGCACAAGTATTAATTTTTAGAGGTTCCACTGTATAAAAAACAAATGAAACGACCACTTATTAACTAGTATAGTTAAGTAGTAAGTAAGTAGTAAATTCTGGTCACTCCATCTGCGACCATTACTAGCGCAAAGGTGCATTCCTTGCGGAAACCTTTCGGGAACCTTACGACGCGACAGAACAAAAAGTCATTGCACGTGTTGAGTACAAAAAGAGCACTAAATGGTTATAAGTGAGAATGTTATCAGATAATGCCAACTGGAAGCAGTGGGCATAGTTGGAGTGACCGTACTATATAGTGCTATAGTGGTAGTGCTAGTAGTATAGCAGGAGCAGGAGCAGCAGCAAAAGGCAGAGAAGGACTTCTTCGGAGTGCCCTTGCGAAACAGTTTCTTCACAACTTGTTGATGGGGAAGACTTTCACGTGGTTGGTTAGTGGTCCATGTCCACAGCAACGTGCTTTATACGCTCATTAAGGTGACACGGGGTGGGTTAGTGGTAGTGGTGGCAGCCGCTGGCTTGGGAAAGGTTACACATGAATAAGAGAAAAAAAAAGAAAAAAGAGAAAAAAACAGAATGTTAGTTTGTTGCATGTACATGTGTCTATTATTACTTTTTTATATGTTTAATAGTATTTGGTTGGCTATTATTAAAACATTCAAAACGAAAGGAGTGGTGACACAGAACAGAAAACGCCACACGACAAACCCACGCGCCAACTATTCCGCATTAACCGTTACCAACACGCAACAAATTATTAATCCCATTGGAAACTATGCAATTTGTGAATTGATCGCAAGGAGGAAGAAACATTATTAGCAATCAGAGTTGCAACTTAACTATTAATCGTTTATTAGGAGAGCGGTGAGCAAGGGCATCTGGTGCGGCGCGAGAGCTTCGGTTATTACGCGGTGCGTAGGACAACACAGTTAAAGCGTTGCAATATACATTATATTAACCTTAATCTAGAGACAATACACAAGGTGTGAACAGTCATTACATATAATACCTACAAAAGTTATTTCTGTATTCCTTTCTCACATAAATGTACATAAATGTCTATTGATCATATGGTGATCTCGCATATGCGCTACGAACTCCGCAACAAAATGCAATAATACTGTTGTATATTGTTACAATCCACTGTATTTGTGACTTAATATTAAATATATCTACAATAATAGACAATACTTTCCCCATAAAACAATACACAATAATTATAAATAGTTAACTTATCATATTTCAATATAAAGTCAATACAGCATTTATGATACCTAAATGCATCTAAATGCAAAACTACAATTTGAAAAACAATTCAGTGAAGTCTAATGATGAATAGAACTTTGACAATTCAGGATAAAGATGATTTGAAAACAAATTATATGTCACAGATTAAAGTTGAAGATAATAATCAAATTTCAAATTAATTTTAATTTCAGAAAAAGTTTTTTAAAATAAAAATTATACAAGTTATAATTTACAATACAAGACACATATTCAGAGAAAGGATTAGAAATAGACTTTTCAATAATGTATAATGATTGTACATAAAAGAAATAAGAAGTGTCCATTGCCACCAGATGCCCCAGCGTAATTATGAACATTTCTGGTTTATATAATAACATGCACAAGAAAATTAACAAGTTTTTGGAAATATATCAAAATATTCATGGAGAAAACGAAGGAACACTTTGCTGCTGCATCTACCATAATATTAATATATTAGTTTAGGAGTGGAGCAAATTTGCCCATCACTAGAGAAAATCGACAAAATGGCCAAATTATAGTCCGCAGTCCTAACTTTATTGATTCGCAATGATGCTTAACCGCGGATAAGATATAATAATAATAATATATACACACATAACTGGAATATTGTAGAGAGCAAGATACCATATATTATTATTATACTCATAATTATTATACGATACAAAAATTTCCGACTTGAGTTTGACAATTTGTTTCGGAAACGGCTTCGTAATCAACCATTTCAGGTTTTTTCTCTAAATTACTCTTAAGTTACTGCTCGTAATTTTTGCCAACAAATGTGTTCGAAAGCAGTTGGAACATATTAGTCCCTTTTGAGCAAAATAGCTTTCTTGGCAAAAAAAAAACAATTTGAGCAAAAAAAACGGGCCTGAAAAACCTGGAAATCGGTTATAACAAATGGCTCCAAAAATGCATTCAAACATTCATATCAGACAAACGGAGCTTTTTCTTATAAAAAATGCATCAAAACGCCAACAACACTACTGTAAACATCTCAAAATACTAAATATAAAAATTGAAAAATAATGCTATCATCATCTATCGATATACTGGCATGTTTCTTTTTCATTTCTTATATTGTGTTCCCATCTTTTTCCATATTTGTAACCACGCGGTGTTTTTTGTTTGCGGCGCGAGGAAAAAAAAAATGAAAAGCTGCACTTAATTAACTTCGCCATCACAAAATTGGGGAATAGGTTCGTTGGTAACGTACAAATATATATATAAATATTTACAAAATATCTATAACGACGATTATACATTGTTTTTAAACCCTTCATTCGCTCGCTCTCATTGATTCGGTACCCACGCATACATACACACAAAAGGTAGGGGACTCCATGCTCAACAAATTTCCATTTCCACTCTTAAAAATTACAATTCTAATCAAGATTTAACGAACCACCATATATAGAAATGTGGCAGAACATCAATACTGTGTTATCGCCGCAACAAGTCTTAAAGCCGCGTTAATTTTTCCAATTTTTCTTTATAAATACTACCTAGAACAGCTGCCTAGAATTTACAGCTACTGGAAAATAAGCAGCATATTCATGCTGTGGCGATATTTTCTCTTAACATTCTTAAAAACCCCAACTTGCAAGTGATGATGAATCGACTTCGAGGATTTTCCCGCGCGCGCGCGAATCGACAAAATCAAATCTTCAGTTGTATCCAACCCTTTCTTTCCTTTAATAAAACTTCCTCCAGTCGATCCATCCACTTGCAAACTGGGGTTTTATCTTTTCTCTCATCCTACTTCTATGAAAATAGCAACAACCAAGACATAATAACAACAACAACAAGAGAAAAAACCATCCGCAAAATCACGGTTTCGTAAACTTTACGGCCAAGTCACCGAACACACAAAATACAGGGTAAAAAATGTGGCCAATTCAGGCTTCAACTAACCTTTGGGGGGTAAGGGATATCATGACATGTCTAGGACAGAGAGCCTGTCCTTTGATACGGATGCTCTCTTAAGGCCATTTTTCTTCGATGATTGGCGACAGCACCTGCTCGCGCAAACAAGTTAACCACAAACAAAATGGTTAAAGCCACAGAGAAATTTAGCAGAAAACAAGTCAAATGTTCAAGAGAAAATGGAAGGAAGGAGGACATAACATCAACAAAAAGTCCAATTACTCTATAGATATATATAAATCATGTACGTGGAAAAAAGAGAACTGTCTTATTCATAACTTAAAAATATACATTTACGCGCTCACGTATTTGTGTTTTTGTGTGTATATATATAGATATATGTATAGAAATGTAGAGAAATATATTCACGATTGTCGTACAAAATTGCACAAGAAGTGGAGTACGGGCAGGTTGCTTTCTTAACTATATACTCAATTAACTACAACATGCTTTTCTTTTAAATCTTCCCCCAGCTGACAATATTTATATTTATCATATTATACATTGTATTCCTCCACTGCTTCAACTTTAACACTAACCTAGTGGGGGAAATAAGTGTGTAAACCCACCCAGCATTTAAGAACATTGAACACCCTGTGTCCGACAACTCCAAACGGTCACTTCTTTCGCGGCGGACTGGTTAACGCAGCGAATAAATGTAACCCTTTGCCCCAAAAATAAAACCTAATCCATTAATAATTATTAGCAAAGTCATACAGGGAACAAGTGTCTACATTGGCTATATTAGAAAAGCTTTTGGTCCCATTTGCGGCGCGGCAATCGCGAAAGCCGCGCGCAAGCCCATCGCGTTACGTTAATATATATCATAATATAGTTATTACCAGGGAAGGGGCAATGCATTTTATAAGTATACCAACCCAAACGCAGTAACTAACTAATTAATTAAGTAAATCGTTAACCACCACCTCGCAATTCTACATTTAACCCTTACGGTTTCGGTAAGTTCGGAGTTAAGTTTGGCGGCGAGAGGGATTTTAAATCAGAAAATGAGTTTTCTTTAGTTAAATAGTTAGAATTGATTTGCATTAAGGCATTAAAGGTAAGTTTTAATTCAGCTTTATTTCTAAATTAAGGCAGACTAATAAGTGTTTAAATGAATTTAAGGGGAAAATTGTCGGTGCGTAAATGTGGCGTAAAAGTAACTCGCGGACTAAAGTTTACATATACGATGGTGGATCGAAGGAATAAACGTCGATATAAATAATATTTGTGCGCCTTTTTTCCAACATTTACCCATTGCGAATATTCAATAATAAAAGGGAAGTGAATTGAGGTTTGTACATCTCGCACGAGTCAAGATTGGTTCTCTCGTTGTCGGCCATTTTCCCCCCATTTGGGCAAAATCTATAGAGAGAAAAAAAAATGCCCTATACCACGTATATAACAAACAAAAAAAAACAACAATATCGATATAAAAAAGCCGATTGGAATGTGCGATGTGGTAGGAAATCATTCGGGGGAACGCGGACTTTGTCGCCGCGTAATAATATATAGAGAGACTTGAGGGATAATCAAGAGGTAGTTTATAGGTGCGAATTTGTATGGTTTCAATTGAAAAGTGTGGTGTAATAATTAATTAATAGACGGGCTAAGGGAATCCAGTGATATGCACCTCTCTATACGTGAAAACCTAACGGAGAACGCAGCGCGCATACGCGGTCTGCTCGCCAAACAGACATTTGGATATTTGTTAGCGGGGCAAAACAGAAAACGGCCACCACTTTTATATAATAACAACCATCCAATCGCTCAATTTCCCGACTAGAAAACATCTTGGGATAGATAACAGAGGGATGGTCCAGCCATTTCCAGGGTATAATAACATTCAACGGTAGGTAGGTAGGTATAAAGACGCGCGTGCTGCAAAACGTGCTTTTATGTAATGTACTGGTGGGTTATATATGTGTTGTGTGTCAAGGTATAAGTGTACCATATTTCAATTTGCAACATTCAAACGAAGCAGTGGCCAAACAAGAAACAAGAGCCATACGAGTGCCGCACTATAGAAGCTCTCTTACCATCGGGTCAAAAAAGCTGGCGTAAAACCCGTAAAACCCTCTGGTAACGTGCAACGTTCCTCAACTATTAGAACAACTTGCCATATAATTTAGGCGTTAAATTTAAAGTCCGAAATTTCAGCAAAAACCCATCACTGTCAATGTGATTGCGGTCTCGGGTCCAGCGTTAGACGCGGTACCTTGATACGCGTCACGGTACCAAAGAGGTTTGGTTTAACATTAGGGAAACCTTTAAGGGGAAAGAAAGGCTTTGGGATATTTGCTTTTTGCTTCGAGTTGCCCATCTACCATCTTTGATTCTACCATCTCTGATGCGGAAAGTCCACGAGCAGGCAATACGCCGCCGCGGACACTTATCTGGCGAACAACCCACCGGCCGCGCTGTGGTCCGCACCGGGGTACTCGAGGATGGCTGGTGATGCCAGGGCGTACTGGTGGTAGTCAGCGTAAGGTGCGTACAAGAGGCCAGCCTCTCCTGGAGCGATTAGAGGTGGAGGTCCACTGCCGTTGAGAAGAGTTGCCCCGGTCGGCATGGGAATGCGAGGCGACAGGATGAGTGGAGGCCCTAAGGGAGTGGTGGGCGACCTCAGAGGAGACGTCATGGCCGACATCTGCGAGGCCGTCATCAGGCGTGGAGGCTCTGCACCGAGGAAATCACACACACGCACTTGCGCGCTGTCATCGCTGCTCCCAGTTGAGCACTTGCACTGCACACTTCGCCATTCACCAAATGCAACATGCACACCGTGCCTTTCCAACTCACTTTTAATTTCTTACTTACTATATACTGCAATATACCGTGCAGGTACTTTGTGGCCATATTACAACCCAACACATCATTCGCTACAAAATCTCAAATGCAATTAATTGTCAATATTCCTCTTAATTCAATTAAATTTCTCATATTTAAAGGTGAACTGACAGGGTTTTGTAAGGTACCCTGATAATTGGTTTGTAAGTAGCTATTTGTGTCCCTT
>JAQFZQ010003012.1:0-11924 GCA_034696005.1 Glomeris marginata | reverse complement strand
AGGTACTGACTTTCGAACAACTGAGCCACGCCTGAGCGTATAACTTTTTTTTAAATTTGTAATGGATTTCTGGTTGCACCAGTGTATAAGGGACACAAATATCTACTTACAAACCAATTATCAGGGTACCTTACAAAACCCTGTCAGTTCACCTTTAATATATTGATATAAAAAAAAACATGAATTCAATTTGGTGTTTGTTCTTGTTTTAATACCCAAAATAGCATATAAATATAGGTCTAATAAATGTGTCATAAATCGGGCAGTAATATCCGGTAATATCAGTACCGGATTGAGAGTAGGCCTAAGTACGGTTGAAGTGAAGAGGTGGGATTGTGTGTACTATTTAGATGGAGAGTGGCGGCAGCTTGAAGTGCTACATGACATAATAGCCCTGAAGCAAGCCAGCACTAAAATCAGACAACATATTTGTCCGTTGTAGTACCACAAATGCCCACTCGCTTTTTAAGGTTTAAGGTACCAGATGTAATTGAGCCAGGGGTCAAGTCAAGCCCCTCCCCCTTTCCCCCCTCTTTCCGTTCAGGGGCCGATTAAAAGCCAAACGAAAAACGAATGTAGAAAAAATTGGCTAAAAAGAAAAGGACAAGATTAATGAGGCATGCGTGCACTAGGAGACAAAAACGCGTCTTTTTCCCACACTTTGGCAACACAGTTACCACGTTACACGACCTGCCCCCCCTTTAAGACACCCCCCACCCCCCACTCTTCAATGCTTCTCAAGCTCTATAACCTATAATAAAAGCGAGTGCAAATCAAATCAAACTTGCTTCATCATCACTGATTGCGGTTTTGGCTATGCCCAGTGTTGCCGAAAACGATTCCTCCGCTGGCCCACCCCCATGCAACCCCCTAAAACCTCAGGGGGTCTCTATGAGTTGCCGAAGCTCTAAACTTCCAATTGTCGCCATATCGGCGGAATTTCTTTGATTCCAGCCGCTATTTTATCATTTTATCATTGAGCTTCATCTGGCATTTGCACCTTTTGTTATTGCACATCTATCCAACAGGTCCAATGTTGATGTTGTTTCCATTTGCCCAAGCACCCTATAGTAACTATATACTACAGTATACAACAGTCAGTGTTGTCTTGTGACAAGAACCAAACAACACAAACTACCTGCAACCCTCATCGACTCGCCCCCACAAACACCTGTTTCATTCAAAACATTTATTGTGTAATTAAAATCAGAGAAACAAAGTTTTAAACAATATAATAGTTCGGATTAACGATGGTGTCATGTTACACGAGTGTTATTTGAGCATGGGAAAGGTGTAGTCTTACGATATGGTGTGGTCAAGCCGAAATAAAGAAGTTTATTTGTACATGCTTAATGCACGACCCCTCATTGATTGCTACAACTTTCAATATTATCTTAATTTTAAAGTAATGTGATTAAAAATTGCATGATAGAGTTTACAGAATGAGATAAACTTCTGAGAATCGTCGATTTATTAATAGCAAGTCGGTTTTCCAAAAAGGATAGATTTGTATAAGATGTATCAGTTAACATAAACTTTACTTAATTATATCAGCTGTTCATAATTATACACTTCCTTTCGCAATATCACCCTGATAACTTTTTATACACTTGTATGTACTTATATGGGACTTGTTCGTAAGTCGAGGAATCGTAATTCGGGATATTCCAAATAATAATCAAAGAAATTAAAGTAGCTATAGACAATAATTGAAATTTTCATTTGTACATGCATAATAAACGCTCCCTTAATGGTCTTAAAATATAAAATACGTACATTGCTGCAAAAAAATGTTGCACTATAATGCTGTTTAACTATCAACATGTTTATTATAGGCCTACATTAATTTCTCAATTTAAATTGCCATTTATGTGAATTAAATATTTTTATATCAAATTTCCTAAAACCAATTTCTCAATTCAACTTGCATAATGAACGGCCCCTTAATAGGCTTGTTCAACTGCACATTGGATTTACAATATAGGATGCGGGCAACAGTGAATAGTGACGTCACAAAACGGCCATTTTAAATAATAAAAATAAAAAAACAATTTGGCCCCATGTATAGAATGTTATATGGAATGTTATAGATATTAATGACGTCAGGGGGCGTGGCTGTAGCAATGGTCCCCACCCCTTCTCCAATTACACGTGCTCGCGTGGAATGACGGGATTGTTTCTGTTTACACGTGCTTTTTAAACGGCCGCTTCCGGTTGATGTTTACGCGTTTTCGAAACGGCAACAAATGCGAGGCTAATTGGCCGCGTGTGACGTCACCCGTTATATCAAATATAGGCCGTTTGGATAGGGTTTTCACCGCCAGAGGGCGCTCGACGGCCGTTCTCGCGGTTCGCAATCGACGGCGGCCATGTTGCTTCGCCAATACGTGTATAAATAGGCGTATATGGGATAGTTTGGGCGCGTTTCTTTGATGTTGTGTCGTGACAGTCGCACATATTTTGCTGGTTTTAAACATCCGGTGACGTCATCGACCCTTAAACCGCGTTTGTTTGTCTATTTGATAGTGGTGAGAAAAAATGCCGCAACATATAGGCCTTATCAAATGAGTATTGAGTAGATGCAACCACGTGGCCCTCTTCTTTTTTTTTACCCTCCCCATATACCCAACACCAGGGTGTCACACAATTGCGTGAACACTCAAACCGCCACTTGGTTACACTACACTAAAAACAAATCCCCCTTATCCGAATTTCTTCTTCCCTATATAATGTCAACAAGTGATCATTTTTTTTACAATCTCCTGCTTTATATATTCACATATAATTTTCTTTCATTTACAGGGTTGCCACTGTTCTTTAAGCTTTTCGTTTCCCAGGTTTTCCAGGCGAGTGACAAGCCCAATATTGAACTGGATTTGTATACCGAAGAAATTGACAATAATTGACTCAATTTGTTTGCAATTTAAAATGAACACTCAGTTAAACAGGCTGAATTTTCTCACAATTCAGTGGATTTTGTTTTTAAGTGGCTTTGTCTGAATAAGGAAATTGTCTGTTATTCAATGACTAATGCAAATAGCGAATTACTATTTAATTGCATGGTATCAAATTTGAGTATAAAATTGGTTCTATTGTTGCATTTCCAACTGTTTAAAAATTACTATGTCAATTTAAATAACGAAATTCGCAAACTTTAACATGTGCAATTTATATTATTTGCTTTTTCTTTTACATGTAAAAATCCAACAATTACACCTTTAAATAGCGTCACATAATTTATGTATAACCCCTAGATTCTTTGATACTTTGCATAGCCATAACAATTGTAAATTGCATAATTATTAAAAAAATCACCCAGCCTTTCCTATAACAATTTATTTTCTGTATTAGAAATAATGTGATTGAAGTGGCGCCATCTATTATCGAAGATCACTACTACATATCATAGATTGACAATATCTCAAATTCTATATATCCGTGTAAAGTTTTTGAAAGTTGCATGCTAATTAGCAGCTGCGAGAGTGACATCATTTGGAAAGTGTTTACAATTTACACTTTGTTAGGAGTAAACATAACAAATGCATGCTTTGCTGTGGCGGCCATCTTTGTTTGTCACGGTCAACATATACATATAAAGAAAGACAAGTTGGAGAAAAAGAAGTGGAAAAATGTGGCATTTGAAGGCAGAAGTTGCGGTCGGTCGATGTTCTTGTCCCTTCAATTCGAACAAGGAGGTTGTGTTCCGACAAAAGATGGGGGTTAGGGGTGTTTCTTCTTACCCCATCCATCGTTCAAAACTAAATATTTGTCATTCGTCCTTTGATGAATGTGCGCGACCCAAGTATTATATTTGCTGTGTCAACATATCATCCCACTTCCTCTCAAATCCAATTTCAAATGCCAAAAGGAGAAGAAGGTGAAGAAGGGGTGGCAAAATGTGCTTCCCCACCCCCTTTTTGAAATAACCCACCCACAATTCCTAGCTTCAAAATGACTATATAATCATATATACGAGTACAATACCCAATGTAAATCCGGCCCCAAAACCCCACATTTTTATCAATTAATCGACTCGCGTATCGATTCGAAAACCGATATACTATCGCCGAACAAACAAATTAACCCCCCTTTTCTCTATTATGTGGGAATTTCGATAAAATTGTAAAAAGATCACGTGATTTCCTATTTTCAACACAAGACAGCCTCCGGGTGCCGCGTATTGATAATACAAGTCAATCAGCGATGCGATTGGAGATTGCGTGTAAAGCGCTTTAATTAATATCTCAGAAACCGTTAAAGATACAGGAATAGTTGCAATTTGAAAGTTGTAGAGCGTCGTTTTTTAAGTGGGGAAACGTATTTTTTACAATTTTTGTGTAGCGTACAAGCAGACTGGGAGAACTGTTTGCGAACGTTAAGCGAGTATTGCAGCGAAGCTTCAAACGAACGCAGGGTTGCTTCACTGCAATGTTCTCACAACGTATTCAAACAATTCTCGTGGCTAGGTGATGTTTACCACAAAAATTACCAAAATAATTCTGCTTAATGAAAATCTGTCGCTCTACAACTTTCAAATTGGAACTACGGTCGTAACTTTGCCGGGACTCAAGATAGAAATTGAAAACCGACTGGTTTAAATGCAACTTCATCCAATGTACAAACACCGTATTCGTATATTGTACAATATCAGGAAATTCAGTGATATTATACGGTGTTTCGAGACTAAATAACATTGTTCTGATGCTGGTAATTTGCTAGTTAATTAGGCAAATTGTTTTCAAACAGGAAATTATAATCATTAGGATTCAGTGCTTTCATATCTTTTGTTTAACTGTAACTTATCTTGAAATAGTCTAATGACCTCTTCAGATGATACCCATCATTTTAACTCTCATTTAAGCAGCATAATATAAATAATTAAGATTCAAAGTGGGTTTTCATTATTAAATTCCTTGAAATTCTCTGTAATTTCACCCCTTAATTTATGGTAATGCACCTTATTTAAAAAAGAAAATTGCTTCTCGATTGTAAAATAACCTTTAATTTTATATATGACCTCCTTTAAATTTTTGTACAATATCCTATACATAATTACTGTACTTCCCCTGTAATCGAAACAAAATTGTAACTGTTTCCCATTAACAAATAAACACTTGTTACAAAAAAAGTAACTGATACTTAAAACACATGTTACAAAAACGAATATCTAAAAATGTGGGAACTTTTCTCACAACTGCCATGCGTTCAGTTCACTCAATAAACTGAACATTTCAATCGATATAATCGATTTAATGTCCAATGGGACATTTAGGAATTTAGCAATAATAATTTGTCTGGCATCGGAAAACCGGAATGATGATAATCTGCACTGATAATCCAAGGTCATTGAAATAAACGCCTCCATTTGCAAAAGTTCGTCGAACCCTTTAGGCCTAACCACGTGGTCACGTGACATTAAGGGGGATGAAGGGGGTGGCAGCTATAGCGGTCCACTGTTTAATCTTGTTGCATAAACAGTAATCTCTGGCAACATTTTTCATGAAAAACACACTACTGAAAGAATAAACACTGGCTGCAAGGAAGGAAGAAGGAAAGAGGCCACTTGTGCTGGTTTTCACCGCCAGAGGGAGCTATACGTTGGAGATTGGGGGGGGGGGGAAAGAGGAGGGGTCATAGGTGATGGGGTTTGCAACTGACACCCACTTGATTAATTCGGACCACCAAATGCAATGGAGGGGTTAAGTTTTGCCACCCCAATTTGAAATGGGTGCTCGAGGGGGTCCTTGAAGGGAGTGAGTGACCACCTGGTCTTTTGTGGCACATCAAAGGCCAGGTGAAAGGTCAACATGCGTCCGGCGTTCCGCAATTTCACCAACAATTCATTCATGCCACTGGTTTACATGCATTCTTCTTGTTAACTCCTCTTCAACCCACTTATAACGAATTCCCATTAACCGAAATCCCCCTTTAATCCACTGTCCTACCCTTCAAATTGAAGCCAAATATTCACTTCATCAGCTGAGTATAGCTCACGAAATATATAAAATGTAAAATGTCATTCATTAACATGGTCCCAAATTGCATGTTGCAAATAATGCTACATAATATTACAATATAAAATGCTCAATTTAACTTTACTTAAAGGTGAACTGACAGGGTTGCTCAGTTGTTCGAAAGTCAGTACCTTTCTCAGTGCCTTTTCCATAGAAACCATACAAACGCTTTGCTCGGTAAAACGCGTATAACTTTTTTTTTTTTAATTTGTAATGGATTTCTGGTTGCGCCTGTGTATAAAGGACACAAATAGCTACTTACAAATCAATTATCAGGGTACCTTACAAAACCCTGTCAGTTCACCTTTAATATTAAAACCTGTACATGGTGGAATCTCTCTTAAGGTACAATTAAACCTGTTAAGGTGGAAATTTTGAATTGTTTTAGACTAATCAAAGCATTTGTTTGAAACCTTATTTCTATACTGGAAAATATATTCTATTGTGCAATTTCATTTCAGTTTCTTGTGATTCCACCATAGATAGGTTTTGTTTTTGCATGTTGTCCTTGTGTTAATAAATAATTTGAAATGGCAAACTTTGCTGTACAGATTTCAATATTTTAAATCGAAAATTGAAGTATAGCCTATATATAGAAAGTCGATTGACCATTGCACCATTGGGCCCTATATATGTATGTATATTGTATATTGTGTATGCATAATGGAACAAGCGAATTTACTCCAAGTGCATGACTGAAAATGAAGCAACGCCACCTGGTGAGGCGAGTCCAAGTACTCTACCATTACTATAATTGAATTTAGACGGTAAAAATGGAAGTATAGTAACACACACACAAAAAGAATGAAAAAATAGAAAATGATATTAAAGTGGATTTATTGAGGAATGGGCCTGACGGGTTGCTTAGGTGCCCTTGGGGTGTTTGGGGGGGCCAGTGAGAGAGAAAAGGCCCTTTACGCTTGGCAACACACAGCCAGACCATATTTTTGACAAATGCGTAAACTGGGACCCTTTTTTTTTGTTGGTTTGGTTTTGTTTCCACCGATATGGTCCATGTGCACAAAGACGGAACGTAACGGTCATAAATATATATGCCCTAATGCATTGCACCAAAACCTACCTTCTTTTCGACCCCAGGTACATTTCGATATAAGGACCTTTATACACTATAGGAAAATAAAATCAAGTAAAATGTGAGGCAAACGAAATAATTTTCCTGGGGCCTTGCAATAGAAATGGAGGAGGAAAAAAAATGTGGACCACTTTAGGTGATGCGAAATAGCCATAAAAATGCTCTCGGATAAAAATTGAAAACCATCCTTCTTTTATTTTTTCCCCTCGTTTTTTCCTGTTCCGATTCCATCCACATTTTTCAATAGGACCCAGATCGATATTATTCAATTCTGGCGATAAGAGTGCTGCACAACTCTCTCTATAACGGCAACTTTGTCACGACTTTCCCCATTATTATACACTGACAAACATATCTCTGTATGCAAATTCGTATAGTGACTGCAACAGCGCCACCGGAAACATGGTAAACTATAATCTCAACCCATGCAACAAAATATACAGGGTGGATATAAAGTCCCGTGCACGCTTTCACTTTGTAATTGGAAATTTGCCTCTAACTAGAGCGGTTTAAAAGTTAGAAGCGAGATGACCTTGACAGAAAGGTCAAAAATTTTGTGTATCAACCTTGTATAATATTACCATATATTTCCTAATTAATTTTAGAATCTTCTACTTGTAACAAGTTACTCCTAATGTAATATCTCGCCACTTAACTGTAGAATCGGCCATTACAAGAAAAACTAATGACACGACGAGCTCGTTTCGGCCTAATGGCCTCATCAGGTGCCATGAACTTTTAATCACAAATGAGTTTGCAGTCAGAATTATTATGGATTTGAACTCGCTACCTCCAATACAGAAAGTAAGGTGAATGGTTACTAACTTGTTACAAGTAGAAGATTCTAAAATTAATTAGTAACCATTCACCTTGTACACCCCTCTCTTAGTTGGACCCTCTATTTCATACAATATTTTATTATTTGTTTAAATTGAACCTAACAACTTCCTTTTTTATATGCCACTATGTCCACCGGTGGACACGTGTCAATTGTTAATTGCTAGTGCACACCTGGTCATATAGTTAAAAAATGGGATATCATTTTAGTAAATTAATAGATTACCCTAATTATAATGGAAATTCCATAGATTTTTATTGTTTAATATTATAAAATACTCGTGTAGATGGCGCCACCGAATCGTGCAATTTAAGTGAACATATCCCCAAAATGTACTTGAATTAATGTATTTGTATACTTATATGTCCACAGGTGGTTGGACACATGCAAAATTGACCACTTAGCATTTAACCACCTGGCTACATTGACTTAGTTTATAGCATGTCTGTGTAATTACTCAAATGATTCTCTGTAAATTTATTTACTCATTAATTTCGGTGTAACTTCTGTAATTATCTTATCAGGTCTGATTTATGACGTTTGTTCTATATATATATATATATAGAATGTGTTGATTTAATTGAAACGATTACTTTGTATATAACCAATGGTATATAGTAACTGAAAGTGAAATTACTAATGTTGGAAAAATGTGGAGCAATAAAAACGACTTTCATCGATTGCTGTCAAATAGAAACATTTGTGAAGTTGATTATAATTGTCTAGGTTGACCGCATTTTCCTGTAATCAACATCTCAAGGTTCCTTATTTAAGTATGTTTATATAAAGAATTGGTGTTGTTTTTTTTAAATCCCTTTCCTAAATCCTAAGTGGATATTGTTGGGTTGGTTCCAGTGCAAATCGCATTATCTTCCATGTATTTGTGGCATTTTAACTTGGCTTGCCTGGTCACGTGATTGCCACACGTCACTTCCCATTCGTCCTTCTAACTTAATTACTGAACCCTCCCTTTCCGCCAAAACCCACTCCATATCATATAATAACATATAGTTTTACGAGTGAAAATAATCCCAAAACAATATATCTCGGTGACGTCACAACTCGCTTTTGGAGCATGCATTAATGACGTCATCGTGTTGAATTGGGTCGTGACCGACCAGAAATACAGTACATATTCAAGAAATAGGGCGTTTTCCGGTTAGTGTCACCCTTCAAATCGACTATCCCTAATTTACAGGTCGGTTCAAAAACAATGCGACACTTGCAAATAAATATTTATTAATATTCAGTTAAACTAAATTGATAAAATATATCTAGGTCAAATTGTGCACATTCCTGCAACCAGGGGGCGCACAATCATATACATATAATACGGTAAAACCTGTCTATGATACGGAAAATGGGAATTTTTTAAACCATTAAAAACCTATATTTGTACAGACCTGTAAACTATGATACTATACTGTGTCCACATTCAAGATTGCATTAAAGTTGCATTATTTATGGACATTAAATTAAATAAAACATGATGGACAGGGCCAATGACATCACATTTTGAATAATCAAAACCATTTATTTTAAAATATGACCATATTGTCAACTGATCAAAAAAAAGGAAACCCCATGTTAATGTTTTTTTCCTAAAATGCACAAACTCCACCAGTTGAAGCGTCATTGTACACACAATAATAATCATACTGAAAATAGTTTTGCTGTTTTGTTTTGGAAATATCAAACCAGGTCAGCATTGAGTGATTTAGTATATATAATAAGACCATGCCACCAACTAGAAGAAGACAATAACATTTTTCTGTATGTGCACATGGTAGAAAATAGGAGGAAAATGAGCGCCACCTGGCGGCCGAGTTGCTTGGCTCCCGTCCAGATGCCCACCTTTTAAGGACAGTCATTTTGAGAGATTTTTAGAGAGGGTTCGCAGCTGATGGTCGGTATTTGTCGGCCAGGGGGCGTTGCGGACGACATAGCGGCCATGCCAAGATGGCCGTCTATTTATAGAGGATTTGTTAGAGCTGGAAAAGCAAGTGGAGTCTGAGACACAAACTTCTTTCGTTTCGTTGGGAAATATTTCATTTTTTCCTCTTGTGAAAAGCTGCTCGGATCTGGTCCGATTTGGTAATAACCCAAACGATATGCCCACGTGACCACAAACACTAAATATCATTGTAGTATTTTTAGAGCAAACTTGCACATTTTCTAGAACACACTTTTCCTTTCCCAACTATATATACACAAACACCTATATACATTTTTAAACCCAATTATTTCTTTCTATTCATTTCATTCAAATTCATTTCACATTCCTATATCTATAAACATACCACCTATTTTGCTTATTTTAATTAACTTCCTGTTTGAATCGTTAAAATCTTCAAATCTTTTAAAGCCGAACAACTTATTTCCATATTTATTTATTTATACATGCACATAGAAATAAGTCGCAATTTCAAATATCGTATATAATCAGATAATAAAAATACTGATAACAATCAGTTTCACTTATAATTACATAGTTGGGAAATAAAGAGAATCACAAAAATCAGTTGTTAAATTTTTCGGCAGCCATTTTGAGACGGAAATTCGAGTCATAAATATGCAAATGAGCCAACGGGTATAATTAACGAGCGAATCGGTTAGAAACGATACTGCAATCGATACGTATCGGTATAATATACCTACTCTTTTAACCGAATTACACGGCGAATTATGCAATCGATAACAATAACCTCTTATTATTTGTGTGCAAAAAAAAGGGGTGAAAAATGCGACCAAGCGTTTTATTTCATACATGTTTCCTCCGATTATAATCATTTTTAACTCGTAATCTTAATAATGTATCGAAAAAGCGAACAATGAGAAAGTCCTATTATAATTACCATTATAAATAATAAATACAATAAGAGAACACGCCCATTTATAAACTTATTCGATATTTCCCCCTTAAATAAATTAAAAACAAAATAAGGGGGGGGGGTGAGACATCCAAAATAATTAAGCATTGTTTGGTTCTGTTTATAGAAGTCGTATAACTTCATATTTATAACTTTCCTATTTTAGGTAGTGATAATAAATAGAAAGAGACGAGTTGGAGGGAGAAAAAAAGGCTTATGAGCATATATAGGTATACATATATAAGCCTATTTTTTGTTATGTAGTTGCAACAAAAAGTATAGGAAGCGTTTTGCGATTGCCAGGCCGCCGTTATAGAGAGAGAGAGTTTTTAGAGAGAGAGGAACTTACACAAAAAGTGTGACGTCACCGTGTGGGAAAGTGGCCGTAAATAAACAAAAATGCGCAAGCGCTGGTCGCTCCCTCGTGCGGCAAATAAAAATAGAAAAACCAATGTACATACAATTGTATGCCTGCAAGCGAATGGAAACAAGAGGGAAAAAATGGCGTCGATGACGACGTCTAAACGCCGGTAATCGCCAAAGTAAACCCTATTTTCACTTTTACGACATTTCAATGAGCCAACTTACATGCTCACTCCACTAACTAAATTCTTCCAACATACAATTTTTCTTTATAGACCTAATATATCTTGAAGGGAAAAAATAATTAAAGGTGAGAAATATATAGAATAGTATTGCATTTTCCGCATTATGCAGTTAAGGTTGACCATCCGGCCCCCTGGTGGCAAACGCCGCTATAGCAGAAGCGCCCTGGTAGCGCGTGCACATTTTTAATTGTTTTCAGGAAAACTAAAAAAGGAATACTGGAAATCGTTGAACTACGAGTTGCAGAACACAGTCTTACATTTTACTAATAAATTTGAGCGTTGTAGGTTAATTGTACTATTTTTGCGATGCTCCCAAACTGCGTGAAATTTGTTTTATCAAGTTTGGAAGCACCGCAAAAATTTCCACCCTAAACAGGTGGCAATAACTCTGAGATTATAATATAGCAAATAACGTGGATTGAATAGATATAGGGGAGACCGGGGATGAATGCACCACTTTTTGCTTTACAATTATTATTACAAAAATCAAAGCGTTTCAAA